>LR750201.1:484840-781127 GCA_902729485.2 Mus minutoides | reverse complement strand
CCTAACCAAGGGGCCTCTCTTCCCACTGATGGCCAACTAGGCCATCCTCTTCTATATATGCAGCTAGAGACACGAGCCCAGGGGGTACTAGTTAGTTCATGGTTATTCTTCCACCTATAGGGTTGAAGACCCCTTTAGCTCCTTGGGTACTTTCTCTAGCTCCTTCTTCCTTGGGAACCCTGTGTTCCATCTAAAAGCTTGCTAATAGTTGAACTGGCCAAATCCCAATGTCTGTTGAATTGATAGCTCTTGCAAGAGCACAGCAATTTGAGAGAGTCGCTTACCCACACACCCTCTTTTCTTTCTTTGTTCCCTTTGTCTGAGAAAGAAGCCTGGGACCAAACTTCTCCCCAGTCTTGGTCAGAATACAAGGAAATATGGGTGCTATACTGAGGCAGGGTTTTCCCTGTCTAATTACATTAAAATATTAGTGCACAGGAGGCCTGTGACTACACAGAGAAAAGGGAAGTTGAACAAAGAGTTAGAGAGACAGAGAGTGTCTCAGGAGAGGAGAGCCAAGATGGAGGCAGATGGACAGGAAGAAGATCCTGATCCCATGTGGTTTTAAATAGCCACATGTAGTTATGATATCATAGAGCAATAGAATGTTTGGGATAACTTGTCTGATCTAGGTGGGCAGCTTTTATCATTATCAATTGGTTCTGAAATTATTGTATTGGTATCTTGTGAATTGAGAATTAATTGATATATAAATCTGACTTGTTAATTATAAGCTACTGGGTTTCTGGGTATTGTGGCAGCTGACCACTGTGTGGACAGTCATTTCGTGGGACTGGCATGGCAGCGAAGGGAATTCCAGAGCTCCAGCCCCACTGGAGAGTTGACAGGCAGAGAGTAGCTGGATGGAGCATGGGAACTTGGCAGTTCATTTTTAATATTTCCCGCTATAGGAGAGGATGTGGGAAAGGAGAGTGGCAAGGCCAGTGCTCAAAACTATATTGCTGAGTCAGAGAGAGAGAGAGAGAGAGAGAGAGAGAGACAGACAGACAGAAACACATATACTGAGATCAAGAGTGTTGACATGTGATCACTCTCAGGAAGCTATAATAATAACAACAGGGAAAGTCCAGGCAGATGCCCAGGAGATAATACTATTTATCCTTTTCTGAAGCATATGATAGCAGAGGTGAGCCATGGTCTCTGAACTACCAACTATACTAATGCGACTTTAATGGGGTGCATGTAGCCCAGAAACCTACATTCACTGTCAACTGTCTCACTTCTTAGAATGAAGCAATGACCAGAAATGTTGCCATCAGTCCAAAGAACCTGATAATTTTGGAAATTTACTGCTGATATTTGATATTTGGGAGACTCATTTTTCAACCATTTGAATATATATATATATATATATATATATATATATATATATATATATATATATATAAAACACTGTGGAATTTTTCTACCTCAAGCACTATAACAAATGGCTTGGGTCATGAGAAGTATGACTGGGCACCACAGTTCTGTCTTTAGGGCAGATGCTAGCACCAGACCTCTGATACACAATGTCTCTGTGAGACTGGCTGACCTCTCATTTTTCTAACTTTACCACCTCAAGCATTGATGGAGAAAAGCATGGAGGGCAACGTAGGCAGAAAACTGACAATAAGCATCCACACTGAATAAATAAATAAGTCATGAAGCTTCTTATAAAACAGCTAATAACCCAGGATTAGCAATCTTTTCAGTCTAAGAAACCATGACAAGAGGAAGAGATTAGCTCCAGAGGGACAACCTTGAGTGCTAAGACAGGGTAGGAAGGATGTTAGCAATGCCACACAGACACATGCCTTTAACGGAGCAGTAACACTTCTGAGGGCCCCATAGCAAATGTTGATGGCCATGATCAATCATCTAGCTGTCTGCTATGCGGTTCTTGGGCTTTCTGTGGGCCTCTTCTACCAAGACTATGGTAGGTCTTGATGTCCGATGTTGTCTTTAATCTGTCCCCATTGAGGAATGCAATGGTCCCTGATAGCTGAATACTGGCAACTTTCTCTCTAAATAGTTAGATTCGAAAAGATATTTTAGATATGGGGGTCTCGAATCGTCCAGTTTGTGTCGTGTTATAATGATTGAAAGTTTGAAACATCTTACCCTAAGCGTCTTTAAAGGTGATATCCCAGTGTCACTCTCGTTTCCTTAGATCTACACAAAGGACGGACCCCACATCCAGTCGGGGAAACCCACAATCCCTGAGTCTTTTTGTACCATCTTTTCGTTTTGTCCCTCTTGGCTTCTTTTTGATGAGTTAGTGCATGTGGGACTTTTGCACTCATTGGAGTTGCTTCCAGAATGCATCTTTTCTATGGGACAAACCACCGAGAATCGTGTTGAAGGTTATGAAACAGTAAGCAGGCTAGATTAACCTCTCATTTACCCAGAATAGTTAGGTTGATCCTTCATATAAACCCTTGATAGGCTCATGACCTTTTATCTGGTTCAGCACAGACTGTCAGCAGGAAAAGCTCTGGACAGTTCTGTCGCAATAGCTGATGCTCTGAGGCGCCAGTTGTTACCTCCCCCTTACAACACTAGGTATCAATTCACTATCTGACTGATGTCCTTCCTGGGGGCTCAGCAACATTATGGGATACTTACTTGTCACAAGAACACCTGACAGGAAGGATGTTGCTCACCCAGCAGTGAGCCAACTCATGTATTCACAAGTTAGAAAGCATTTCTTATGACAGAAAACTGAGTGGCCTCTGGGATTAAAATAAACACCTCATGTTTCACTCCCCCCCCAGTGCTTGTATTAAGCATGTCCCCCTTGCCCCCCAGTTTCTGTTCTCTAAGCCCAGTTCTTTATTTCCCATTTCTTTGACAGTGAAACAGGCTAACAATGTCCACAAGCTTACTAGACTTTGTTGCTTGGATTCATTTTTAGGAATTATTGACCCAATAGAACTTAATGGCACTTTGGAGTCCAGGCCCTTGTGTAAATCCTTCATCTTTTGCAGATTAACAGTCAGATGGGACCCAGAAGGGCTGCAGTGTCCAAACGCTAAAAATCTATACCAGATTTTCAATTGAAAGATGGTGACAGCTTCTGCAGGGGCCTGGGTCTCGTTTTTACTCTTCATTGGAATAATGACAACTATGAAATCCCATCCATGACCCTTTTCCTTTCTTAAAAAGAAAGATTTTTTTTCTCTCTTTAAGCTAACATATTCCACTTCACTGGCTGAGAGTCGGGAACACAAACTCCCAGTTTTTTTTTTCCTGAATATTCTCTGTTCACAGCTTGCAAAAATCCTATTTTCAACTCTTTCAGATTGGCTAGGTGGATAGAGAACAGCTCTAGCCACAGCCACTAAAAGCAGATGTTAGCTTAATTAAACCCACAGAAAATAGGGAATAGTGTATTCCCAGGTTCCTCAGAAAATGCCATCCTTTTGTTTCTGGACTCTGAAGTGGGATTTGAATTTATGTGCTTCTTCATGTATCTTTAAGTAAGGGAGAAAAATGTTATCCAAAATATGCCTTCCTGATGAAAGGTGAGGTAACTGACTTCAGAATCTGGGCCCTGTGAGAGAATGTCCTGAGGAACAGAAGACGGAACACAGTTTCCTCAAACAGATGCCCTGTGTGAGATTCACATGGCCTGGGCTGCCACCCGCATGACCCAGCCAAACCATCGGCCCATTTCTAATCCTTCAACGCAGAAGAGACAATTCTACCATCCTGCATAAGATGTAGCAGCCGAATGGATCCCAATTTATCAGAGAAACTATAAATTGCACAAGTCCAGGCTGCGGCTAACGTAATAAGCCCCGTGATCTCTGTACCATACATTCCAGGCTGTTATTTCAGGTCTCCAAGGAGATTGGTGCCATAAAAGCCATTTCTCAGGAATTCTGCCAGCTATAGAAATGCACTGCTCTTGCTAATATATTACAACTTGTTTATCACAGTCCATGGCTGCAGAAGCAGCAATATTACCAAGATAGGGCAAATGATGGGAATACCTACTCCACAGGCAGCCATCTTCCTGTCTTCTACATAGACCTGAAGAAGCATGCACATTTTTTTTCCCCTTGTCCTATATCTGCTCTGTCCTTTCTCCCAAGAGAGAGCTTGCTAGCTCGATGGAGACTTAAGGGGATTCTGTTCATCTTTGTTTTGCCTCTCACCAATTAGAGGTAACACACAGCCATAGGGAGAGGCTGCAAGATCTTCATGGGGAAGATTTGAGGGAACTGGATGAGCCTGTGTACAGACTCCATAGAGTATCTGCTTGGCCTCTTATTTGCCACTGAATTCTTCTGAGCCTCAGTTTCCTTGCACTTTTTTCTTCTTTTTGTTAAAAACAGAACAAAACAATGCCTCATGGATAAAAGAGATGAAGACTGGTAAAGACTCAGAAACTGTTAGTTTATGACATCTGATTAGTTGATGACACGGTAGACGAAATCTGGGATACTGAATTGGTGCTTTTATAAAAGAGATCAATGTGCTGGAAATATAAGATCCACCTACATGAGTTTCATAGGTCTGCCTGGTAGCCAGAGCTTTAATGCGTGTCCTAAGATGCTGAGATAGTCAGCACCCTTCTGGGTCACGAAGGCTGCCATAATAAAGCACCACATACTGGGCCCTTGCACACAGAGCTTCATTTTCTTCCAGGGAGGACAAAGTTGGTTGGCGGCTTTCTTTTGAGGCTGTTTCTCCTTCGTTATGGCAGATGATTACTTGGACTCTGGTATCTTTCCCCAGTCTTCCCTGGTATCTGTCAGTGTCCCCACCTCTTCTGCAAGATTTGGACCTGAAAAAGTCCATGTGCTAAAGGATTGGTCTTTACCTTGGTGCTACTGGAAGGTGGTAGATATCTTGAAGAACTGAGTCTAGTGAGAGGATTTAAATCATGGGAGACATGCCCTTGAATGGGAGGGAGGGATCCTAGCCTTTTGTCCACTGTCATTTTCTGGTTACCATGAGTTGAGTCGTTCTTTTCCACCACACACTCTTGCTATTATGTGGTAACTCAAAGCGGACTCAAGAATCAATCACTTATAGATTGAAACCTCCAAAACCATGAGGCAAAAATTAACCTTTTCTCCTGGTAACCAGATTATCTCAGGTGTTCGTTAGAGTAAAGGAAAGCTGATGGACACATTTTCTTGAGACACCAGCCGTATTGAATAAGGACTTACACTACTGACTTCCTTTGAATGAATGGACTTCATTTGAATTTAATTGCCTTTTAAAAAGCTGCATCTTCAAACGCAGTTGCATTCTGAAGTATTACGGTTATCAGTTCAATGAATGAATCTGAGGAAGAATTAACTTAACTTGGAAAATCTTCTTAGTCTCACCCCCATCGAGAAGTAATAGAAGAGGAAGGAAGGACAATTTCATCTGAGGAGTCACCCTGTTCTCTCTCTCTCTCTCTCTCTCTCTCTCTCTTATCTATCTATCTATCTATCTATCTATCTATCTATCTATCTATCTATCTATCTTATCTTCTATCATTCTATCTATCTATCTATCTATCTATCTATCTATATATATCTATATATAGATATAGATATAGATATAGATATTCATGTGAATGTATGCATATGAATACAGGTACACATATGTGCACATGCATATGAAAGCCAGAGACCTCTATCACTTCCTACCTTATGTATTGATGCGGAGTCTCTCACTGAACATGGAACGCACCAACTTTGTTAGGCTAGTCTGCCCTTGGGTGTGGGGGATTGTCTTGTCTTTGTCCCCATCTCTGGAGTTATATATATATGTACTGACACACTTGGCTTTTTATATTGGTGTTGGGCATCTGAACTGAGGTCCTGATGCTTAGATAGCAGGCACAGTCTTGACGGAGCCACCTCCCCAGCCTTCATTATCATCTTTTAAAAACAGAAAGTGAATTTGAAAACTCCATTTAATAGTGAACACAGGAAAAAAAATTCTGGCAGACATAGAAATTGCAATTAAAAAATTATTGTCTGATGATGTCCTCTGCCTAATTGGCTACCTTGTGAAGAATTTAAGGGAAAAACTTCCAAGCCTCCCTAGTGATGGATTAGTGATCTGACGACTATAAAATCCTTTACATCGCTGAGAAGTCATTTCCCAGCTTAATAGAGCTAGTAGTTATCTAGTGCACTGTCATGGCTGGTTTGGTTTCTGATGGATAATAGTTGGATCACAGAGTTGGGCAGCTGAGCCCTGAAGAGGCTCTGCACATCAGAATAGGGACTTGTTTCTTTGCTCCAGAGGTTCTGGTTGGACAGCTTGGAGACATATCTTATCTGTTTGTGAACTACGTAGGAAGCCAAGGTGAAGAAGCCAAGCAGCTGAGCCATTGGAATCAATTCTTTCTAGTGAAGTATATTAGTTTCTGGTTCCAGCTATAATAAAATACCATGGAGGTCAGTTTGCTTTTTCTAGTGTCTGTGGTCACTGTGTCCGTTAGGGACCTTATCTCCATCTTCACAGCCTTCAATGGGGGCATCTTGTAATGTCTTTCTGAGTCTCTGATCTTCGCTTCCGTCAACATATCATTTCTCCTACACTTTGCTTTCCCCTGGGATGATGTGGGGTTTGCAATGATACCTGAGGACAGATTCTTATCACATTTACAAAGTTCCTTTTCTATAAGGTGACATGTTCACAGGTCCCAGAGATTGGGTATGGATCTCTCCAGAGGGTCAATGTTCTGCCTTTTGCCTTATACCAGGAGAAGACCATCTGGTAGGTTGGTATGCCAGAAGCCCCAGATTCCACACCAAGCATGTGTGTGGATGGATTGCTGTAGCTTGCATAAGATTAGAGGATTAGAGCACAAGAACCTCATGATCTCTCTCTCGCTCTCTTTCTTTCTCTCCCTCCCTCCCTCCCTCCCTTTTACACTTCTCTGTCTCATTTATCCATTCAATCATTCATAAGGGAGTGTCTCACTCTTCTGATACACAAAGTTCCTCTTTTACTAAGTTATAATATGAGGTGTGAGGGAAGACAAAAAGTACCCGAGCCATATGGGTTTCAGACTGCTCTTCACAATTCTCTCTTCCATTGCCCTCCTTTCCCCTCCTCCTCCCTTTGTTCTTCTCCTTTCCCTCCTCCCTTCTCCTTCTCCCTCCTCTTCTTCTCCAGGCTAACATTTATTGAGTACTTAACCATGAGGAGATAAGAGTGCTTGCTGACTTATCTGCTATTTATCTTATAATCTCTGCTGCATTTGTGAGCACCAGGCCTCCTGCCATGACAAATACATCACAGAATTTCAGTGGTTTGACCCCATGGAGGCTTGTATCTTTTTCCCATGACCTTCTAATACTGAAGCTCTGATACCAGGGTGGTTTTCCTCAACAGCATTGAGACTGAGCCCCTGTCCATGGTACTGATCCCCTATTCCCTGAAACCCCATACTCCTCTGCATATAGGTGTGTGTTCACACACACGTGCATGCCACCTCCTCCTCCTCCTCCTCCTTCTTCTCCTCCTCCTCCTTCTCCTCCTCCTCCTTCTCCTCCTCCTCCTCCTCCTCCTCCTCCTCCTCTTCTTCTTCTTCTTCTTCTTCTTCTTCTTCTTCTTCTGCTTCTTCTGTGTTTTGAGACAGGGTTTCTCTGTGTAGCCTTGGCTGTCCTAGAACTCACTCTGTAGACCAGGCTGGCCTCGAGCTCAGAAATTTGCCTTCCTCTGCCTCCCAAGTGCTGGGATTAAAGGCGTGCACCACCACACCCAGCTACCCTGTTCTTGAGAATCCAACCCTGAAGAGTTTTTTCTGCTCTCAGCCTAGTTGTCCATTATATGCCATTCTTGGTTCCCACTGGGTCTGGACAATGTGCTTGTTGCTGCTTCCCAGTATCAGTTTATACATTTCGAGTTTTGGGAGAGGGAGATTTTGGTGGATAACTTCCATCTCACCTAATACAGCCCTCAGCACACAGTAGCATCTCATGTCGAAATATGCCATGAAAAAATGTGTAACCATGCCAAGCTATTTCCAAAGAGACATTAAATAATAAGGAATCCAATGAAGTGAGTCTTTACTCCCAGAAGTTTAGAATCTCTGGACCAAGGGAAAAATGGGCATTGAGATCCTCTGACCATTCTACATTTTCAGTGGTATCCTCAGGACAGAGATGGCTTCCCAGAGACAACCTATGTCTGTTGGGATTAATATTATAGGGTGAGATGTTCTAGCCACTAATGGAGTCTGGGGTACTGGTGTTAAGGTGGCTGGGTTGTTCATTCATCATAGAGATGGGAAGAATATTGATTGCATGAATGAATAAAGACATTGGAGCTTATAAACATTTGAAGAAATCCATGGAACATGGATGGGACCTCTATTCTCTGAAAAACTTGGTTACTATTATTCATTAATGGGTACATTAAAGCCCTCATTGTTCCACTGTTTTGAATAGGTAATATGTGTCATAATCAGTTTTTTTGCAATGAGTGCTCCATTCTAGTATACCACACATACATGCACATGTGCACACATGCACACACACACACACACACACACACACACACACACACACACACACAGATATATATACTCCCTTTTTCTTCCTCCCCATTTTCCTTCTATCTACCTACCTACCTTCCTCCTTTCCTTCCTTTCTTCTTTTTGTTTCTCAGACAAGATCTCTATTCCAGGCTATCCCCCAATTCCTTATGTAGTAGAGGATTACCTTGAACTTCTGATCCTTCTGCATCTACTTCCTTTGTGCTGGATTACTGGTAGATGCTCTCACTTCTGTTCCTATATTCTGGACATTGAACATACACATAGAATTCTTTGTGTATTCTAGACAAGCCCTGAAACATCTAAGCTCTGTCTCCAGATTGCCAGTGCTCTTTCATTTTCCTTTTCCCTTTTCTTTTCTTTTCTTTTCTTTTCTTTTCTTTTCTTTTCTTTTCTTTTCTTTTCTTTCCTTTCCTTTCCTTTCCTTTCCTTTCCTTTCCTTTCCTTTTCTTTTCTTTTCCTTTCTTTTCTTTTCTTTTCTTTCTTTCCTTTATTTTTTCACTTATTCACTTTAAACCCTACTTACTGCCCCCTTTCAGTCACCTCTTCCCATAATCTTTTCCTCCTCCTCTTTCCCTCTGATCAGGTGGACACTCCCTGGTTATCCCTCTATTCATCAAGTCTCTGTGAGGCTAGGAGCTTTCTCTTCTACTGAGGCCAGACAAAGCAGCTCAGCTAGAACATATCCTACATACAGGCAACAGTTTTTAGGATAGCCCCTGATCCACTTGTTCGAGACCCACATGAAGAACAAACTGTACATCTGCTACATATGTGTGTGGGGACCTAGGTCTAGCCTGTGCATGTTCTTTGGTTGGTGGTTCAGACCCTGAGAGCCCCAAGGGTCCAGCTTAGTTAACTCTGATGGTCTTCCTATAGAGTCCTATCCCTTTTGGGGCCACAATCCTTTCTATTCTCCCATAAGAGTCCCCAAACTCCATCAACTGGCTGTAGGTCTCTGCATCTGTCTTAATCATCTTCTGGGTGAACTCACTCAGAGGATAGCCATGCTAGACTCCTGTCTGCAAGCTTAACAGAGTATCATTAGCAGTGTCAGGGACTGGTGCTTTCCCAATGGGATGGGTATCAAGTTGGGTGGATTATTGGTTGGCCATTCTCTCAGTCTCTGCTCCATCCCTGCATTTGTTTTCTAGACAGGATAAATTTTAGGTTGCAAGTTTCATGGGTGGGTTGGTTTTTCTGTAACTCCATTGGAGTTCCTGCCTGGCTACAGGAGGTAGCCTCTTCTGGCTCCATATTCCCAATTCTGTGAGTCAAAGCTGAGGTCACCCCATTGATTCTTGGGAATCTCTCTTTTCCAAGGCCTTTCCATGTATTCTCATGGCCACCTGGCCATTTCTCCTGTCTCTCCCCACACCTGATCCTGACCTCTCCCATTCCCTCCCCATCCTATCTCCCACACAATTAACTTCTTCCATCTGCCTCTGGTGACTATTCCTCATTCTAAGTGAGATTCAAACTTGTGCCTTCCTTCTTGCTTAATGTCTTCGGGTCTGTGGCCAGGGTCTGGAGAGATGGCTCAGCAGTTAAGAACATTGGCTGTTCTTCCAGAGGTTCTGAGTTCAATTATGAGCAAGCACATTGGTGACTCACAACCATCTATAACAGAATAGGATGCCCTCTCCTGGTATGCATGTATTCATGCAGATAGAGCCAGTGCTCCTTTGGTTCTCATGTTCTTTGCCATCTCCCAAGCCACACATTATTGAGTCTTCTGGGAGGCATCCTAGCAACAACTCTTTGCTTTTCTCCTTTCTTACCTTCTGTCCTTAATTTGTTAAAGTTCCAGATCTTTCTAGTGCTTGCCACAGGCTCCACGTTCCAAATATCTTTTCCTCTCCCATATCCCTCAGCCAACACTATGGACTACGATGATCTCAAGCCTGTTTCAAAACTGTTCACAGACTTCAGTCTCACTAAAATGTTAGGCTTCTTTAATTACTTATGATCCTCTATCCATCTCTTTATTCTCTCTGATATTCATGCTGTGCAACCTACTTAGGAGGGATGTGATCTGGGTTGTGGTTTAGGCAATAGGTGCTCTTATTGTTCAGGACTTAAGAGGATAAATATGTACCATTTTCTGTTTCCCATTGTCATGGGTCCTATCTCATACTCTGTTGCTCTTGGAGTTGAGTTATTTCCTCAGTGATCTAACCTTTTGTTTAATTTCTGCACTACATAGTTGCCAGGTTAGTTTTTACAAAACAGAGTTCTGATGACACAGTTTCTAGCTGTAAACTTTTTATGCATCCCTATCGACTACAGAGTAAAATCATGTTAAATCTTCCCTGGGATCTGGCCCTACTTCATGTTTTCCAGCTTTATATCCCATTTCGTACTCTTGTGCTTCTCATCTAAACTGAATTGCTTATGAATCTCCACACATCTTTCTTCCTTACCTCTCATCTATGCAGATATCCCACGTATACCAGGTTATTTCTCACCTTAAAAATCTCTGCTTCAGCGGAGTTTTTAGTGTGAGTGAGGACATCTGTACTCTATAAATACACAGTGGATGAATGGCTAGGTTCCAGCTTGTAATACCCTTTCCGCTCTTTAGAACATCTAAATCCTGAACAGAATACTTAGTGCCTTTGTCATGGCAATAAATTCACTGTACACTATATTATCTTTGTTTAATGTATGCATCTTATTGCTGCTATTAGATAGTGCTCAGGGCTGTACATGATTTACCTTATCCACCCAATACCAAAACATTTTTCACCTGCTCAACTAAGTACGATGTGGAATAAACAGTATAAAAATGTGTATGCCTCTTTCCCTTTCCCTCCGTCCTCCCTCTCTGTCTGTCTCTCTGTGTGCATGTCTGTGCTGTGTGTGTGTGTGTGTGTGTGTGTGTGTGTTGAATGTTCAGATCCTGATAGAATGTTTTGATGATTACTGAGTGTACATAAGTCACCTAATTCCGTCCTCAGCACAAGGTACCATCTCATCTTGAAACATACCATGCACTAGTGTGCAACTGTGCCAAGTTCTTTACAAAGAGACATTAAATAAGGAACCCAGTGAAATGAATCTTTATTCCCAGGAGTTTAGAGTTCCTGGACTAAGAAGGAAAGGATGGTCAGGCATCCTCTGATCATTCTACATTTTCAGTGGTATCCTCAGGACAGGAATGGCTACCCAGAGACATCCCATGTCTGTTGGGATTAATACTATGAAGTTAGATGCTCTGGTCACTGATGTATACTGGGTTTGGGTGGCTGGGTCATTCATTCATCACAGGGATGGGAAGAATATTAATTGTATGAATGAAGACACTGAAGCTTCCTATGGACAACTGGAGAAGTTCACAGAGCAGACCTTTGCAGTGGCCATTGCTCTGGGTGCTTCTTTGTGATGAGGCGTGAGTGGGATGCTGCAGAAGGACACCTCTCTCAGTTTGATTAGTGAGCTGACACTCTCAGAGTATGCCTTCTGATAACTATAAGGGTTCCCATACCCTTCTTTTGGTACCAGTCTTGGGAGCTCTGACAAAGGCGGGAGATTGTATCTTTATTAGACACATTAGCCGCCAAGGGAGCTTGTTCAGGGTTTCACATGGCTCACTGCTGAGCTGGAGGCCAGCAAAACCACTGGGCTCCACATGACTTAATTAGAGACAAGATTTCAAGCTTTGTTTGTGTCCCCAGGATTTGGCACGATGGCACAGCTGGGACTGGGGCATCTTGGCTTCCCCTGTTTAGGTAATTGGTACATCAGAGGGAGGCAAGAGTTATTGGACCAATGATATGCTTTCTCTGCTGAAGATTTTGAAGATGCTGAATACATTTCACTGTTCATAAATGGGCCATTAGGTACAATCCAGCTAAGGACAGTACTTGGAAATTCTCTTGCCTAAATTCTTCTTTAAGACTTTGGTAGGGTAGTCTAGGCATGATGGTACATAACTATAAGCCAAGCACTCATAGGAAGGTTGCCAAGAAATTGTGGCCAGCCTGAGATACATAGAGAGTTCCAGATTAGACTGGGAAACAGAATGAGACCCTCTCTACCAAAATCAAAATCAAACCCAAACCAACAAAATTAAGGAAGGATAAGACTTAAGACGGACACACCCAGTCCTACATTAGAGGCAGAAGGTGAACTCTTTTACATTATCATCCCACTTTATATTTATTAGAGTGCTATCAGCTTAAACTGAAAGCATGACACAAGAATCCAACCTTATTACCAAAGCCCCTAACTCACAATTACTCTACTTCTGCCTTCCAATTTCTGGGATAACAGGTCTGAGGCATGGCATTTGTTTATTATTATTATTTTTTTTACATTTATATAATCTTCCCTTGCCAATATGACCTACGTCAGCCATAACCATCTTGTCCTGTTTATTTTCAGCATAATTGTTTAAACACTTGAACTGCTACACACATTTGTTCATTATCTCCTCCAAAATAGAATTGAAATTTCAGGAAAGAAGGGAATGTAGGTGCTTTGTCTAGTGCTGTCTCCCCAGCACCTAGAATACTATGGACATGGTAACTGGGGTAGCTTGTCAGTACCTGCTTGAGCTATGAATAGGATGTTGTCATGTTTCAGACTACAGCTAACCTCTATTGGCAGAATCAGCCCTTAGGGAATGCAAAATCTATGACCCCATGATACAAATGAACCATCTTACCTTCTGCTCCCTGGTACATGGATAACTTCAGCTGAAAACATTTTGCAGACTAGGATCCCATGAAAATAAATTGGCTTCATTGATCACATAGTTCAATTCATAAACCAGGTTAGCTTGCTATGGTAATAGAACCCAGGATGAGTTAGAAAGGAAGATGAAAAAATGAGAAGCTAGAGCACAAGGGTGGTTAGGGGGATTGCAGTTTGAGAGATGTGTGCAGCATATAATATAAAGCAAAAGGGAATGTAGAACGGGAAACATCAGGGCTCATAAGTTATTTCCTTTCAGATGTCCTAACATGTCTTTGTGAAATAGCTGTGTGTTCACATGAGACAGACAGTCTGGGTCCCATCCTTTATTGTAATTTCTTGACTGAGTGACATTGGATGAGTTGGTCAACTTCCCTCCAAATGATCTCATATTAGTCATTAAACTGAACTCACAGTGTTGTTCTGTGTTGACTTGCTCCACCACGCATGCTCAAAATGGCAAAAATGGCCTGTACTGGGGACAACAAATGAGAGGTGTATCTATTGTTGTAGGTAATGTGAAAAGTTCTCTTTTCTTTTTTCTTTTTCATAGTCTATGGAGGCTTTTTATTTATGCTTTACATTTTAAAAAAGAATCCCAGGATTTCCCTTCCTGCATGTTTTCATCTTACCTCTTCATGGTCCGTGATGCCAGCCGAGGTTGTCAGCACAATGAAACCAATCTGCCGTGATGGGAGCAGATGGTTCTGCCATTTCTTTAGGTCTTTGAGTTGACCATCAAATCTAGGGCTTATAACTCCACAGTTGGTTAAGCTGCCTGTGAGGTTCACAACCATCTTCCCAGCTCTGTGATCATCAATGATATCGAATTCACCAATGTAGCCATGCTTCATCATCATGGTTAAGAACCAAATGATGACTTTGGAACATGGCCTGATAAAGACCTGGCGTTTGTCTCTCTTCTCGGCATTGCTGATGCTCTTGAGAGCATCCACCATAACATTCATTTGCACCATAGTGCCAGTGAGGGAAGATGGTAGAAAGAGCTTCTTTTTTTCTTTTAAGAAAGAATCTTAATCTGTAGCCCTCACTGTCCCCAATCTCTCATAAATCCTCCTGCCTCAGTTTCCTAGGTGTTGAGATTGCAGTTGTACACTATGATGCTTAATCAGCTCTTTTAAATAATAAAAGGAACTACTTTCATTGCATATCAACACAAAAATTCAGACACTACACTATTTCAGGCTTATCCAGGGACTCAGTGGCAGTGTTCTTGATCAAGGCCAGAGGCCAGTTGTGCTTTCTTCCAAGATTTAGGACAACTGAGGTCATTTGAAGGATACCCTTTTCATGACAGAGAGGGCAGAGAGGGGCAGAGGCATCTTCTCACATCCCTCTTTAAAACAAACAAACAAACAAACCAAAAAAGTCTCCCTCAAAAAATCTCTATTCACTAACACTGGCTTAGTCTTAGCCACAAGGAACCATGGTAAATTTTAATTAATTACATGACCTTTCAAGAGCCCATCATGAAGGCAAAGACCATCTCTAGGAAGCAGGAGAGAGAACTGGCTGATGAGTAGATAACTATAAAATACTTACCTTAGAATCAGGTGGGTCTGAGGATGTGTGTTGCTGGTGTGGGTGCTTTTTTGTTTATCTGTAATGTATAGGCTTGGCTGATAGCAGAAAAACACATTTTCTTGTCCATGAAGAGCTGCTTTGAATCCTGATTGCTGAGTAAGAGGTACCACTACACACATAAACATGAACTGATTTACATATTCTAACATCTCATGGAGGAGATAACATTATCCCACGAGACTGAAGTGCATAGGAAGTTATTTATCAAAGGCCCTTTAGAAAGTGTCCCAGATAGAAAAGAAAGCCACATTGTCCTGACTCCTGTGCATACTGTATCACCTACCTGTCTTAGCCAGGATAGATGGTCGGTCTTCTTGGGGGTCGTAAAGAAGCCAAATTACTGCCTCCAATGCCTTATGCAACACAGTCACATATGAATGCGTTTTTGATGACCTGAAAGGTCTTTCAGTTACTGTTATGATTTTTTTCATTGACCTGATATAACTTTTTTTTTATATATAAGAAAGTGTTCTTAGGTATGATCTATAGATTCTTAATACAGCCTCCCCCCTCCCATGTTTGATTCCCACCCCCACCCCCACCCCCTTTCAACTGCTGTACTCTTGTTTGTAGCTCCAGTGCTTGGATAAAGCCGGGGCAATTTTTTTGGATGTCAATCATTTTGAAAGGCAACTTTCTTGCATGACTTGGTAAGATCTGAAAGGAAGATCACCACAGCGGAGAGGCAGTGGCAAGGCGTCCCTAGGCAGCTGGGAGTCTTGAGTATCCACATGTAATTGCTCTCTTTTATTCGCCACAGCCTGCCTGCTGTGTTCATCAGACTGCCCAGTGGCACAGAAGGTAATCAGGGCCGAGACCATTTCAGAAACTCAGACACGCGCGACCAAAGTTAAAAATATGTTAAAAATTACTGGGATGTGATTTGCTCTTAGAGAACTCAATTTCGGGATAAGAACAAGAGGACGCCGTGCAAAACTGGGCCAGCAGAAATTATCGTCACTGAAGAAAATGCTAGGAGAGCTGCGAACAGTTAATAACTCTGGTGTCCAACCGCCCATAGTAAGTGCTTGCTTAATGTGTAGACAAGGCAGGGAGATTCAGAAGAGCAGGCAACTCAAAGCATTTCCATTTTATTTAAGGAACTCTTTGATCTGTTTCGAAATTTAAGATTCTGCTTTTGACTTCACTAGATAAAGTTGGAGTTGGAATGAATTATTCATATGAAATATTGCCTCAATAACACTGCATCAAATAAACATAATGAAAAGCTGCCCGTGTTATATAAGGGAAGCTAAGTCACAACTCTTTTGAATTGCAAAGTTAGGCACTGGGGTGGGTGGGTGGGGGTTAGCCTGTTCTCCAACATTCTTCTGTGGACAGTCCATTAGGAGGATACAACATTCAGATACCTTTTATTTCTGGCTAGACAGGAGTTTGTGTTTTATGAGTTTAAACTACAGTTTTAACTATAACTGTGGTGCTATTTGATCCCATAGTCCATGTCCTCATTCCAAACAAGTCACTGGAGGACAGAGAGTATTTTCCATGACATTTTATCCAATACCATATGATAAGTTCTCCAGCTCCACAGAGAATTGTATGCATTATGATGTTTTCAGTGATCACTATAGCACATCCATCCATATGTATGCCACAGAGAGATCATTACAAGGGAAGTAACACCCTTACTTATCAACTTATCAATGATGTGTGTGTGTGTGTGTGTGTGTGTGTGTGTGTAAGTTTAACACTGTAACACTATTGTGGTTAATAGATTGAGAGAGAGAGAAAGAGAGAGAGAGAGAGAGAGAGAGAGAGAGAGAGAGAGAGAGAGAGAGAGAGAGAAGGATAAACTAGACCTAAATAAGCAGTGTATGTCAGGGGAATCCACCTTGGCTGAAATTCAATAGATAACCCTTAAATTCTTGCTGACGATTCAACTTTAAGCAATTGTATGGTTCAATAAAGGTAAAGGAAAGAGCCAAGTCAGCTTGGAGAAGACAGGAAATCAGAGTCTGCTTGTGTCCTCTGTCCTTGGAACACATGAGGTCCTATGGGAGCAGGCCCATCTCCTTGAAGTGGATGTTCAATGGTTCTTAAGCACTATCTTGGGGTCACCAAAGGACTTTCTGAAATTGAATTCTCAGATCACACTCTCAACCTAGATTGGTCTCTGGCTCCTACCCACAGTGAAGGGAGGGAAGGTAAACTCCAGCTATGAAGGTCTCCAGGAGGCAGCCTTGGGTAGAGTCACCACAGTACGCTGCATGTTTGTCTCCTCTTGAAATCCACCATGTCCATGTGCTGATCTGAAGTGTAATGATCTGGGGAGATGGAGCCTTTTCGGGTAATTAGGTTTAGCTTAGGCCCAGAAGATAAGTCTTCCTTGGAGTCGTGCCTTTATATGAAGGAGACAATAATGATCCCTCTCTTTGTTCATATGCACCAAGGAAATGTACATGAAAAGACAAAGGAACATACGTGGTACCTATAAGTATAGCAGAGCCTGCATCGGCCTCCAGGTTCTCTTAGTATCCCAAGTACCCATTATATACATCTGAAAGCCTCCACCATAACATTCTGGATTCTCACCTCCCCAGGCTGCTTCTCTCCTCCCAGATCTCCAATTGTTCTTTTTATAAAGGAAAAAAATTCCCCTGCCCTGGATACTGTCATGATCCTTCCTCCCTCTTATTCTCTCATATTCTCTTACTTTCTCTCACTGTGGCTATATGGTTCTGCTCTATTCTCCATCTCTGTGTAAAAGTCAGGAAATGAACTCTTACCAACTTTGGCCTTGGATTCCTTAGTCCTCAGAATGGTGAGAAGTCAATGTCTTCTCATAAGGACACCCAGTCTAAGGAGTGTTGTCATGGTGGCTTGAACTGACTAGGATACTGGTACACTGGTCTACTTCAGATTCTGCATTTATGCAATGGTAAGAGCTGTGCCTGCCTCTTGTGGTTGTTGTGAAGATACACTCAAGGCTGCTCAGTGAGCGCATGCCTGTATGATGACTGCACAGAACATTGGAGAGGAGTATGATGGAATGGGATCTGGGCTTTATGGGTCCTGGGCCTATGCTTTTCATGTTTGGGTAGAGGTGTATACAAGAACAGTGGCACATGCTGGTTCTATTATAGAAACTTGTTCTGAGAATGAGTGGATATATACATAGTTGAAATTATGCTTGCATTCATAATTTGTGACTCTCCCTTTTCCTCAGGGTTGTTGGCTACTGGCCCATGAGGATGAAGGGAACTGAGTTGATGAACAAGGTTTCAGACAGCTCATGAGTAGGAATGGTAATAATGACATACTGGCACCAGCTTTGGGAAGACAGATCAATTTTACTTGGGGGTGAATCAAGGGTTAAGAGGGTAGGACTATCCAGGTGGGTCAAGTTCATTGGCTGAAGGTTAAAGTACGGAGGCACCTCCTTAGCATGGGGAGGTATTTCAGCAATCCGAGGCGCTGACTGAGTGGGTTCTTATCGGGAGAAAGGAGGCAGAACATATAATCTAACCAAGCTTACCTGCCATCCTTTGGGTAGAGGTGTGTGTGGGTGTGTGTGTGTGTGTGTTGGTGAATGATTTGAACTCCTCAGACAAATTCAGAAAAGCAGAAGTCCCACCGCCATTTTGTGCCAAGCTCACAATGGTAGACTTTGTCCTTAAATAGCAGGGCAACATGAATTAAATAAATACATGAATAAAAACAGAGGCTACAATTCTCATAACCTAAAGCCAATACAGTCCAGAATACAGCTTTGGCCATGAATATATAGGCTGTCCATCTTTGTCAGTATGACATTGTAGACTTGAACCAACCACTTTCCAAAGCTCAGCTTGCCTTCAAAAGAATGGTGTTGTATAATAACCACCCAAGGAAAGGTCAAGCCAGGCTTGGTGGCACACAACTGTAATGGTAGTCCTCAGTGGGATGAGTCAGGAGAATCAAGGGTGCTGGGTTAGAGAGTGGGGAGCTACTCAGTAAGACCATGCTACTGGAAGAAGAGGTCAGAGTACCCTCTCCTCTGTGCTGCATAGCACTGTAGATTGCAGTCACAAGTAACTCTGTAAGTTATCCCTTTTACTATGTCTGCTGATAGGAATGGAACCCAGGGTCTAGTACATGCTAGGTATGTACCTTACCATTGAGCCCAATCCATGCCCTAAGCTGAGTTTCTTATCACACCTGATTTGGAGTCTTCTCACTCTTAAGCTACTTTCTCATACACATGGTAAACTTTTAAAAAAAATTCAACTTGGTTTTGTGTGATTTTGATATATTAAATAAGTAAATGCAACATGGTATATATTAATTTATGTTATGTGGCTATCATATGGAAATACAGTAAATAGGATAACAATAATGGTAGCTTATATAGGAGGCAATATGTTTGACATTTTAAGGTTGTGTTTCTGCCTCCCAGAAGGTAGCTGCTGCTTCCTGATGCCAGGACCATGTGAAATGCTCTTTGGGAGCTAAAAAACAAACCCTTATAGGGCACTTGATATAACACAGGTACAGTTTTGAGTGCTTTGCATATATGATTGTCAACACTCCTAGAAAGCTGTCCTCATCATTGCCATTTTAACAGGTGAGACACTCAAGAACCAGAGGGTTATGTCATCTGCCCAATGCCACATGCTGGAACTGTGGTGGAATCTGGGCATTCTGTCTCCAGGACCATCTTGAAACTGAATCTATTGTATGAAATTCCTTCAACAATACTCTTATTAATTCTTTGAGAATTTCATATAATATATTATAAGCATATTTATTCCCCCCCAGTCATCTCCCATAACCACCCTCTCCACCCTCCCATCTCTCCCGTTCAATCTTTTGAAGTTACTTCTTTTGTATTCTTGTTTTCCCCACAGAGACCAGTTTGTGTTGCCAGTTATTGTCGGGTGTGGGGCATGCACTGGCATGTGGTCAACCCACCAAGAATCACATCACTGGAGAGAAAGGCCAACAGCTTCCAAATGGCACTACCTCTTTTGCTAGTGGTAGGGTTTCATGCACACCTTTCTTCCCTGTGGTGGTTTGAATGAAAATGGTCCCATAGGCTCATAGGGAGTGATACTATTAGGAGACATGCCTTGTTGGAATAGGTGTGGTCTTGCTGGAGGAAGTATGTCACTAGGGGTGGGCATTGAGGTTTCAGAAGCTCAACTTAAGCTTCTCTCTCTCTCTCTCTCTCTCTCTCTCTCTCTCTCTCTCTCTCTCTCCCAGTACCGTGTCTCCTTGCACAATGCCATGCTTCCTGTCATGCTGACAATGGACTAAACCATTGAACTGTAAGCCTGCCCCAATAAAGTGCTTTCCTTTATAAGAGTTGTACTGGTCATGGTGTCTCAGCAATAGAAACTCTAACTAAAACATTTTCTGTGTGCCGGGATGTTGTCTGGCTCAAGTTTGTGCAGGTCTTGTGTATGTAATGCTTAATAAATACTCACCCAGTGAAGGACTAAATCTTCCTTTGAACTCCATGTTTACAAGACAGCATTATGAGACTAGACAGAACTGTCTGGCTTGCTTAGCCACAATATTTGCAGAACCCACTGGGAGAAGGAGAATTAACCTCTTCTAGGGTTGAGTCTCCTTACTGATTGTCCAATTCAAAATGGTCAGCCTTGAAACCGTATATACAATCTAACAAAGATAATATATATATATATATATATATATATATATATATACACACATATATATGTATATATATATGTATATATATACATATATATAAAACATATATTATATAAACATATTTATTATATATTTATTTTATAAGTAACATATACTTATACATTATTATTTATATTTTATTATATAAATATTTTTATTATAAATATAATGCTATATATTTACAATATATTATAAATAATTATTAAAATATATAAATTTATATATTTACTTAATTTATATTTAGGTTTAATGTTTCATTTAATTTTGAATTTTAATTATTAAATATAAAAATATATTATGTAACACACATATATATTCACATACATGTAACAAGAATAACTGAAGAAAAAGAGTCTATCAACTTGTGGGAAGCCACGGGAGGGGCTTGAGGTGGGTAGCTGGAAGGGGTTGGAGGGAAGAAAAGGAGGGGAGAAGATGTAATTCTATTTCAATTAAAAATATAATAAAGAAAAGCAAAGAAAAGAAAAGAAAAGAAAAGAAAAGAAAAGAAAAGAAAAGGATACTCTCCTTAGCTTTGGTGGATGCTTTAAACAGCATACAATATTTTAAGATTCTTCCTTTCTCTTCCCTCCTCTCGTTCACACCATGTGTACTGTCCCAGGTATTCTGCTAAGTTCTGAGCATTCAGCAGTAAACAAGATGGCATGGGTTGGCTCTTAGAGAGTCAATAGTCTTGTGAGGGAGACTATGGAAATGGGAGCAATGGTCTCTCAGTGTAGGGGGGGGACTAATTGCATATTTCTGTATGAAGATCTAAGGTGCTTAAGTCTTTTTTTTTTGACAGGGTTTCTCTGTCTAGCCCTGGCTGTCCTGGAACTCACTTTGTAGACCAGGCTGGCCTCGAACTCAGAAATCCGCCTGCCTCTGCCTCCCGAGTGCTGGGATTAAAAAGTCTTTTTATAAAATGGTGCTACAGCATTTCTCTCTGACTTGTGAGCTTCGTCCCCTTCCTCCTGTAGACCTGAAGTCAACCCCAGATGTGAATGCTATGCAAACAGTTGTCAGTCTAGATAGCTTAGGAGGAAAACCTGTGCGTGTCCCATACAGAGACAACACGTTACTTTAAAAAATATTTACATCCATGGTTCTTTGATTCTATATATGTACAGGGATGACTGTAATGATCAGCTATGTGCAGTGTGTGCTGGGACAAAGGGGATGAAGAATGCCAAGGAGGAAATGCATGGCTAGAGACAGTATACTTGAGAAGGTAACCTATACAGTCATAGCATGAGTTAGGATCTGTCTCACTACTCACTTCTAAATCCTCCGAAAGTCCTTCTCTCTTGTACAACCTGTGTTCGGACCTTCGCAACGTCTTATACCGAACAACACCTTTGACTATTTGACTTCCCAGGTATAAAGAGTTCTCCTCGTACCTTTCGTTACCGTCGACTCGTGGACTCTACTCCACTGTCTTAAGTGTCTCTATTATTTCGCTGTGGACCCCATGCTTGGACCAGTGGGGTCTGTTGTGGTTTCAGAAACATGATGTGGTTAATAATTGGAAAGGATCACTCAAGTGATAGTCTACACAGGGGCAGGGATGGAGGCAAAGAGATGTAGGAAGGAAATCTGAAGTAGGTGATGACATCTGACTGTGGCCCACACCAGAGTCAGTCTCTAGGATGGAGGGATATGAGCAGAGTATTGCATGTGAGCAGTTACCTTAGGAAACTCTTAAAAGGGAACATGAAGAAACTGAGCATGCTTAATCTAGAGGGGAAGAAGAAAGGCATGAGAGATGTTTTCAAATATTTACCATAGTACAGTTTTTCAAATGCCATCCTTTATTTTATTGCCTCCCTTAAAAGAGAGAGAGAGAGAGAGAGAGAGAGAGAGAGAGAGAGAGAGAGATCAGGGCCCTTTCAGCAAAATCTTGCTGGCGTATACAATAGTGTCTGTGTTTGGTGGCTGATTATGGGATGGATCCCCGGCTGCAGCAGTCTCTGGTTGGTCCATTCTTTTGTCTCAGCTCCACACTTGATTTCTGTAACTCCTTCCATGTGTGTTTTGTTCATAATTCTGAGAAGGGGCAAAATGTCCACACTTTGGTCTTCTTTCTTCTTGAGTTTCATGTGTTTTTCAAATATGCCAGTGCCTGGCAAACACAGAAGTGGATGCTCACAGTCAGCTATTGGATGGAACACAGGGTTCCCAATGGAGGAGCTAGAGAAAGTACCCAAGGAGCTGAAGGGGTCTCCAACATTATAGGTGGAACAACAATATGAACTAACCAGTGCCCCCAGAGCTCCTGTCTCTCGCTGCATATGTAGCAGAAGATGGCCTAGTTGGCCATCATTGGAAAGAGAGGCCCCTTGGNCTAGACAGAGTGATGAGTGAAGATTTAGGAGGCTTTCAGGAAGAGAGAACATGTTGGACACAAGCCTGGAAGCGTTGCAGAATATGGCTTGTTGTGGAAACTGATAAACTGAAGGGTCCATATTTCTCAAGAGGAGCATGGAAAGCAATGGCAGCTGAGCACCTGAGATGAGGTGACAGAATTCACAGAGATAATAAAGTCTGTGGACCCCATGCTTGGACCAGTGGGGTCTGTTGTGGTTTCAGAAACATGATGTGGTTAATAGTTGGAGAGGATCACTCAAGTGATAGTCTACACAGGGCAGGGATGGAGGCAAAGAGATGTAGGAAGGAAATCTGAAGTAGGTGATGACATCTGACTGTGGCCCACACCAGGGTCAGTCTCTAGGATGGAGGGATATGAGCAGAGTATTGCATGTGAGCAGTTACCTTAGGAAACTCTTAAAAGGGAACATGAAGAAACTGAGAATGCTTAATCTAGAGGGGAAGAAAAAAGGCATGAGAGATGTTTTCAAATATTTACCATAGTACAGTTTTTCAAATGCCATCCTTTATTTTATTGCCTCCCTTAAAAGAGAGAGAGGGAGAGAGAGAGAGAGAGAGAGAGAGAGAGAGAGAGAGAGAGAGAGAGATATCAGGGCCCTTTCAGCAAAATCTTGCTGGCATATACAATAGTGTCTGTGTTTGGTGGCTGATTATGGGATGGATCCCCGGCTGCAGCAGTCTCTGGTTGGTCCATTCTTTTGTTTCAGCTCCACACTTGATTTCTGTAACTCCTTCCATGTGTGTTTTGTTCCTAATTCTGAGAAGGGGCAAAATGTCCACACTTTGGTCTTCTTTCTTCTTGAGTTTCATGTGTTTTTCAAATATGCCAGTGCCTGGCAAACACAGAAGTGGATGCTCACAGTCAGCTATTGGATGGAACACAGGGTTCCCAATGGAGGAGCTAGAGAAAGTACCCAAGGAGCTGAAGGGGTCTCCAACCTTATAGGTGGAACAACAATATGAACTAACCAGTACCTCCAGAGCTCTTGTCTCTAGCTGCATATGTAGCAGAAGATGGCCTAGTCGGCCATCATTTGGAAGAGAGGCCCCTTGGTCTTGCAATCTTTATATACCCCAGTACAGGGGAATGCCAGGTCCAAAAAGTGGGACTGGGTGGGTAGGGGAGCAGGGTGGTGTGTGGGAGGGTATAGGGGACTTTTGGGATAGCATTTGAAATGTAAATGAAGAAAATATCTAATAAAAAATTGAAAAAAAAAAAGACCATCCAAGAACACATCTATTAAAATAGTATGTTAAAACAACAAAATAAGCTAACTAAAGATTTTTTCTATATAGGGTCATTGCATGGTAGATCTGGGAGAGGTGTGAGGTTGTTTCCCATCCAATTATTGGCTGCAAACCCAGGAGTAAGGAGGAGGAGGGCTGCTGGAGAAAGTGGTACCCAAGCTCTAGCTGACTGTTGCCTCTGCCAGGTACAGGATGGTGCAGGATGCAGATGTTCTGGTCCGGTTCCTCCTCCTAGCCCCACACTCACAGAAAGAAGTCTCAGACTCAAAATATATTTTTAAAGTACCTTGGCCATATAGCTAGGCTCTTCACTAACTAGAATCATAACTAAAGATAACCCATTTATTTTAATCTACATTTTGCCACATGGCTTTTTTACCTGTGCTCAGGTACTGTACTGGCTGCTTTTGTGTGTCAACTTGACACAAGCTGGAGTTATCACAGAGGAAGGAGCCTCCCTTGAGGAAATGCCTCCATGAGATCCAGCTGTAAGACATTTTTCAATTAGTGAGCAGAGGGTCAGCCTAGCACTTTGTGGGTGGTACCCTCCCAGGGCTGGTAGTCCTGCTTTCTATAAGAAAGCAAGCTGAGCAAGCCAGGGGAAGCAAGCCAGTAAGTAACACCCCTTCATGGACTCTTCATAAGCTCCTGTTTGTTGACCTGTTTGAATTCTAGTCCTGACTTCCTTTGGTGATGATCAGCAATGTGGAAATGTAAGCTGAATAAACCCTTTCCTCCCCAACTTGCTTCTTGGTCATGATGTTTGTGCAGGAATAGAAACCCTGACTAAGATAGGTACTATACATCCATTTCCTTACATCTTCCTGGTCAGATCTTTCTGCACCTGGCTCTATCCCAGAATTCTTTCTGCCTTCCAATGTCCCACTTTCTATACTACTCTTTCCTATAGGCTATAGGCTTTTAATTGACAGATGAAGCACCCATACAATACATAAGATATTCTCTCTAGAGCAGGACATGTACATTATGAGCCAAGGGGAATGCGTGATGCCTTGGAGATACAAGGGGACAGAGATCAGAAAGTAAAGATTGACGGCTGATTTTTTTGGCAGTTGCTTTTATGGGGTGTGTTTTTCATTCTTGGATATGTTCAAGTACTCCTGGTCCTGCATCTGCTAGGCAGCTCTTTCCTGTTGAGGCTGCATCTGTCATCCTTAGGGTCCCCATGCTGTCAGTAAATGCAGTATCTAATTGCCTCTAAGGAGTAACATCTTTCTCCCAGAAGAGCCCATGTCTAACATGTGTCATGCCATCACAAGCCAGCATGAAGGGGAGCACCGGATTATCTTCACAGAACCTTTCAGTCTTTCCCGAGACTATTGTCTCACTGTTCCAGAATTTTCCATCCGACTACTGTCTTATGCTTCAGTCTACAGACAGCATCTTTGCATCTCAAAACAATGTGGATAAGGAATCCACATTTTAATAAGCTAAAGCTGCCTCATGGAGCATCATTCCCCCACCCCCGCCAGAGAATTTTGTTTTATAATTCAATTCATTTTTTCAATTCAGGGTGAAAAATTCCAAAGGACAGTGCAATCCAAAACTTTGCTTCTAGTTTGACTCTTCGACAATCAGGGGGAATCAATGTGAAGACAAGACCCAGAGTGTGCAGAAGATATGAATGTTGGTTCCAATTCTACCTGAGAACCTTTATGTGTCCCTTATAATAAGAACAAATGACCACTCTGGGCACTCCCAAAGCCCTCAAATTCATTTTACTTACATCTGAGTTTTTTTTTTTTTTTAAACCAAGATTTGCTAAGTAAATAGAAGCCTTTTGGGCCACATGTCACCCCCCCTTGGGGTTATGCTTCCTAAAAGCGTTCCCAACAGGAACTACATTTCATTAGTGTTCAGAAAAGAAATTGGTGAGATGACAGATTCCATGATTTGATGGAAGCTCGATTATAATTGTATAAAATAATCTAGCAAGTGCAGACGAAATCCTATTAAGGTCTGGAAATCCAATATCTCATCTCTATGACTTTTAATTGATCTTTACATATATTGTCATTGCAGTCAAATATTTGAGCCGATTCCAGTACACATAAACAAATGTAAGCACATTAACTCTGTTAATAATTTTAACAAGCAATCTGTATTTCCCATTAGACCGTCTCTGGTTTTGCCTTGGCATAATTAAAGATATCATCAATGATAGGCCTGATGTGTTATTTAAAGGATGTATGTGTTGAAGTCTTGCTTTTATCATTAACTACATAGTAACGTAATCTGCATAGCCATCACTTAAAAAAAAAACTAGACTATTTTTCTCAGAAGCAAATGTGCACAATGATGGAGAAATGGGTCTCTTTAGAGAGGTGTAGAGACTGCATCTAGTCAGAAGTTTGAGTTCTGATCTTGATTTTAGTACTCAGCTGCCCAGGTGTTTATTATCTTTTGACTTTTCTTATTCTGTTTTAAGGTCTTCTGTAGCACCTGTGCTCTAACATCTGTGGCACAGATACTAGCTCATTGCCTGGCTAATTACTGGCTGTTGCTTATAAAACTTGGTGCACTCAGGGTCATGATGCTCTATGAGAGGTAAGTTCAGGGGTGTGTATGTTTGTGTGTGTGTTAATCAGATAGTGCTTGTCTTAGTCATTTCTGTAACGTTAAGCCCTGTGTCTGGCACGTGCTTCAGTAAAATTTACTGGCTGACTGAATGAATGAATGAACACTAGCCATTTGGCTATCGTGTGGAGAGGGAGGAAGAGATGAGCTGGGCTCTCCATCATACCCCATGCTATTATTTTTTAAAGGAAAAGGAAGCATTGCCAAGGTCCTGGAAAACACACCCTTAATGATATGAAGCCAAATACCTTCTCTCATTCTCAATGAAACAGAAGTGACTCAGAATGTGACAGTTTCCTTGAACTTGCCCATTAGGCCAAACCCAATACAGAAATGATTCTGTGAGTGAAATGCAGGCAGAGATATAATTTGATTGTTTCCAGCCTGATCAAGGTGGGAGAGATTTGCGTGTCATACAAATATGACATTTGAGAATGTTTTTTATGAATCCTCGAATAACATTAAACCCTAAACCTTGCTGTAAACAAAAACAACTTTTAATATCAGCCATGACTAATCCTGTGCCTTTGTTCATTAGCTAGAACAAACATTCTGATTCGCCATCAAATATCTAAAATTACCATCAAAGCCCTAGAAAATTCCTCCCTTGCTTGAGATCTTATCTCAGCACACACCACGGATAAGATTCGTTCCTTTGATAGACAATCTCCACGCATAGGTGACCTCAGTAAACAACCTTTTCCAAGTGACTTTTAGCAAATGAGTGGCTTATTCTGGGGTTTATCTGTTAAAGGGAATCTCTTTTTGAAATCGTCTTTGCATATATTAGCATATTCTTGGGTTGTTTCCAAGTATTGCTGGTGCCTTGTTTCTTTAGAGGGGCTCCTCTCTCCACTCAACATTTTATCTGGTTTGCTTTTGAAAAGAAACACTTCAGGCATTTCTTTAAAAGATATATAATTTAATGTGCACTAAAAGGATAGTAACAAGAAGGATAAATGACTAGCTGGTGGATTTAAGATGGCACCTTCATAAGGGACAAGGTTCCCACAGAAAGACAAGTAGTGCTTATACTAGTCAGTGTTTTCTAGAGGAACAGAACTGATAAAAATCTATCATCTATCTGTCTATCTATCTATCTATCTATCTATCTATCTATCTACCTATCTACCTATCATCTGTATCTATCATCTATCTATTATTTACTAATCATCTATCGATCTATCTATCTATCCATCTGCCTGTCTATTTACAGAGTGGGGGTTTATTAGAGTGGCTTACAGGCTGTGGTTCAGCTAGTCCAACAATGGCTATCTACCAATGGAAGGTCAAGGATCTATTAGTTGTTCAGTCCACAAGACTGGATGTCTCAGCATTTCTTCTGTATATACTTAAATCTCAAAGAAGTAGGCTCTAATGCCAGTGAAGGAGCGGACTTGCCAGCAAGCATGAGAGCAAACAGACAAAGAGAGAAATGGTCTCTTTTCTATATCTTTTATGTAGGCTTCCACAAGAAGGTGTAGTCAGGATTAAAGTCATATCTTTCTATCTCACAAGATCCAGTTTAAGGAAAAGTCCCTCAGGTGTATGTGGTCACCTGGGTTTTACTTAATTCCAGTCATAGTCAACTTGACAACCAAGAATAGACATCACAATGCTCTTCCTTTTCCACCACTAAAAATGCCTGGGACAAGAGGAGGAGAAGCCACTTGAGAGCATTAAAGATTCCTGAAGCAAATGAAGTCAGCTTCAAGGTGGCAGCACCCTCTCTCTGATCAGTGATCTTTCCCTTGGTTTTCTTGTTTGCACAAGCGCGAAGATTTTGACATATTCCCCTAGACTCTTTAATTCCTCTCCATTTGGCACATTCCCAGCAACATAAAAAAGAGAGAAAGAGGGAAGCTCTTATTTTATCTTGGAGCTGCTTAAATATTTATGGTCTAATTTGTTATTGGCTTCATGTGAAGTTTTATCAAAATATAGATGGAAAAGTTTAAAGGTTGCTCCTGGGAGAGCATTTAATCCATTTAAAAATAAATTTCTAATGGCCAGATTTTCTGGGCTTAAGAATGAAGCTATGAAGGAAAGCAAAACCAAACAGGTCTGGTTTATACTTTGACATTTGTAGACGATGATAAAGAAAATTTGGTAATGAAAATGCTAATCAAATATCATTGGGAATGCTCTTTCTTTTTTTTTTTATTTTTCATTTTGGAAGTCTCAACTAGATTTCTATTTTAATTGCTTTTTATTGGCAAAAAGAAGAGCAAAGCTTAATTAAACAGCACCCTAGGTTAAACCCATGGGGTCTCTTTTGCCTTCTGTTTCTTACCTTCCATTTTTATTTTGTTCTTGGTACATCTGTGCTTTCTTAGGCATTGGATGTTGTTTCTTCAACAGATAGTGACATGCTATATGCAGGGTGCAGACAATATATATAGTGAATGACTGAGTATCTACTAGGGAAAATTTAAAGACTAAAAGGAAAGATGAATTGAGAAAGATTACATACACATACAGCCATATGTCCATCATTTCTTTGATCTTATTCTTGAAGATGCAAAGAGTATTTCTATTCACCCTTTAATAGTTGCCTTTCTGACACACATGGTGTTTTTCTATCTGCAGACCGTGCTGACTTTGTCATCTTGACTAGAATTTATATAACAGTGAGATTTTTGTGGTCTTATCTCACAGGAGAGATTACTGAATGGATGTTTCAAAATTCTAATCCCTGGCAAAGTGAAGGTATTTAAATGATCTTATAAAGATGAGATACTGTGTCATACACTTTGGTTGTTGAGTTATTTCTATTAACTTAAGTGGATTTTCCATACTTCAGCCTTCATTCAGTTCCACCTTCATATATGATTATAATGAGCACTAAAATATAAAATTTTAATTAAAAATTATTTTGAGATTTCAGAGATAAGTATGTTTAAGTCCTTTCCACTCTTCCTCCACTGATATCTTCCATGTCATCTGGACTCTTTCTCAAGTTCCTGACACAGCTTCTTTCGGTATGGTCCTTACTTGTAGAGGAATTTTAATCCAGCAACATGGCTGCTCTGGCAAGTGATCACATCCAAAGACCTTCTAGGTCTATGTAACCTAGCTGAGGTGACATACTTTAATCCCTCTGGCTGGAGTACAGACACACCTTTAGTTCCAAAGAAAGAAGGTAAAATTAGTTTGTAGAAGGAAGTGGCCATGTTTGAAAGTGACATCTAATTGAGGGGCAGACAAAGTGAAGAATCAGAGAAAGATTTGGCAGAGCAAGTCAGAGATAGAATACACCTAACTCACCCAAGAACAGCACAAGAAAGAGAGGCTTCTTAAGAGCACTGCAAAGAGAAAGAGTGAGTCAGTTCTGGTCTCTAAGTTGAGTTCAGTCAACCAGTGAGTGCAGGCAGTTTGAGTTGAGTTTGAGAGTTCATTGCAGAGGCAGTTTTACTGGGACAGTTTTACAGAGACAATTTTTTTAATTAGATATTTTCTCCATTTACATTTCAAATGCTATCCCCAAAGTCCCCTATACCCTCCCCCTGCCCTGCTTCCAAACCCACCCACTCCTGGCCCTGGCATTCCCCTGTACTGGGGCATATGATCTTCACAAGACCAAGGGCTTCTCCTCCCACTGATGGCTGCCTAGGCCATACTTACAGAGACAATTTGAAGAATACAGAACGAGCCAGAGAATAAGAGGTGAACGTATTGCCAAAGTTGGTATGAGGCCAAGTAGAGCAATTCAGTCAGAAGCTGAGACAAGCTGGTTTGAATCAGTCAACTTGGAGATGAGTTTCAGCTACAACAGCTGAGTTGAACCAGCCAGCAAAAGTTCAGAAAGAGCTAGAAAGGGTGAGTTCATTCAGCAATAAGTCTCTGACATGACAATTACATCTGGCAAATAAAAACTATCATGACTTTTTTTTTTTTTCTAGAAATGCACTCACAGATCTTTTCTACCCTGAAGGTAGGTTCTGGCTCAGAGCTAGGTCTACTTCAGCTAGGACAAGTATCCCATGTCCTTTATGTAGCATACTCTGACATATCCTTCCTACAAGTTTCATCTTCCTGACCAATGTACCAATGTCAGGGCTTGCAACAGAGAACACGAGATGGTTCTCAGGGTCGGTACTGTTGAAATTGAGCTTCCTCTACTGTACTCTTATGAGAAAGCTTTAGAGATGTGGCAAGGATGATTGTTTGATATTTGGAGTAGAGCCATAGGGTATTGAAAAATCTAGAGTGGGGGCTTTCCAGGTCTCTTGAATCACACATGTTTTACCCAAATCTAATAGCAAGTTTCAGTGCAGCTTCCTAGTGCCCCACCAGGAACATGTTTGCTGTTTTTTTTTTTCAAGTGCCAGGCATATACAATATATTAGGATTCATGAAAGAAACAATACTTTGCTCAAACTAGAGAAATCCTCTACTACTATTCTACATGCCAGACCCTAAGAGCATGAATACACTTCATACAAGGACTAGATCAGGCAATTACACAGGCTGAGAAGTCCTGTGGGTTTGCCATTTGAAATCTGTGAGGGCTGTTGGAGTTTGAAGGTCTGAGAATTGGAGAAGCAACACTTTAGATTCAGAAGGTCTAGGAACCAGGAATGCCAAGGGCAGAAGAGGATTCGTGTTCCAGATCTAGCAGTCTGGTAGAAAGGAAAAAGATGGGAAGGAAAGTGTGAGGGGAATACTAGAGAGGAGAGGGAGAAGGAGGGGGAGGAGGAGGGGGAGAGGGAGAGGGAGAGGGAGAGGGAGGAGGGGGATGGAAAAGAGTTGAAGAAAGAATGAGAGTAAATGTACTCCCTCTACTTCAGTCCTATTCAGGTTCTCAGTGGACTGGATGGTGTATACCTTTACCATGGAGGACCACCTACTTTACTGAGACTTCTCATGGCTTAGTTAAGTTGACATATAATATTAATCATCCACAGTCTTCCTGAGTTGCTTGGCTACTTACTATGGCCCTGAAGAGACTGAGCATGTCAGCTCTTGCCCATTGCAGTATCCAGCAGTGATATCAACACTATGTGGGGAAAGCAAGGCTAACATTGTGTATCTTACAACTCCAGAATGTAATATAAGTATACTTCCTGAGTAGTTGGAACCAAGGCCTATAGGTCATGCTGCCAAGAAAAGGTATCTGTTTATGAACTTAAAAGTTTTATATTCCATACTCTAGAGCAGAGATTCATAGTTTATGATCATTGTCAAAAATCTGTCTTAGACCCATTCTCCCTAATGTACACATGTGTACGAGGTTTAGGTGCATGATATGTTGGCAAACCTTAACATTCCTCTACATTTTTATTACACATACACACACACACACACACACACACACACAGAGAGAGAGAGAGAGAGAGAGAGAGAGAGAGAGAGAAAGAGAGACAGACAGACAGACAGACAGACAAAAACCAGAGAGATAGAGAGAGAAGCAACATATTACTCTGTAACCCAGGGTTGTCTCAAACTTGTGTGATCCTCCTGCCTCAGCTTCTTGAGTGATGGGATTATAGACATGTATCACCATGCATGATTATCACCTTTCAAATGTGAGGTATATTTAAAATGTGTATGTATGCACATTTTTATAGAGGGTGTGAGGAATGTGTGGAGAGAATGATCAGGTTAGGGGGACTGACCTTGATAATAGAAAAGTTTTATTCTATTTAATAAAATCACCAGTTTAATAAAATATCTACTAATGTACATTTATATATAAATATTTATTATCCTTATTTTAATAAGACTATCACCTATCATCTATCTACTCAAGTCATCTATGTATGTATGAAACTATCTATCTATCTATCTATCTATCTATCTATCTATCTATCTATCATCTATCTATATTTATCATCTATCCATCTAAATTCTTCTATTACCTATTCTATTATCTATCTAATCTATCAGTCACCTAATATTCTGACAAGGCCTCTCTATGGTTGGGATGTAGCTCAGGGCAGAGAAATTCATGTACAGAACAAAACAGAAACCATGGCTGGTGTGTGGTACTTACTTGCAATCCTAGCACTTGGGAGGTGCAGATAGAAGCATGAGGAGTTCCGAGCAAGCCTTGGATACATGTAGAGTATGAGGCTAACTTGGGCTACATTAGACCATGTTTCAGGAAAACAACAAAAGAGTCTATTACTCATGGTTGTTATTTCACTTGGACAGTCCTACTTTGAGAGTAGGAGAGGTATTTCTAGAAGTCCTACAAGTTAGTTGTCAATAGAGCAAGAATTAACATCATAAGAATAGAGCCTTATTAACATCTGCCAATGTTAACAGCAAGTACATTAGCCAGATATGTTTTCTATTTCAGTATCTATGTAAACTTCTTTCTTTTCTTAGAAATTACATGGCTTACATATACAATGCCTAGCAACCATGGTAGCCAAATAATACTGAGTAATAAAAGAGAAACAGGAAGTTTTTCATTACAGTCCTAAGGAGCCACTGCTTTGTTGATATAGAGGAATACACCATCTGCCTTATTCTTTCTGTATAATGTGAAATCTTTATTCATTGAGATTTTTATATACTGCATTTTGATTATACTCATGCCCTACTCCTCCCCCTAATTTTTTCCATATATATCCTAACTCTCTACTCACTCCTAAATTTCATGTCTGCTTTCTTTGTTTATAATCCACTAAACCAAATTTGTGTAACCCATATACTTTTGGGCATGGGCCCATCTTCTGGAGCATGGTTGACCTGCTCAACCATGGGCATACTCTTCTTGCTCTGGATGCCAGCACTTCTCAATAACTCCTCAGTTAGGGATGGGGCTCATGAAGTCTTCCAGACTTCATGCTAGAATGTTGACTGGATTAGTATTGCGCCAGTCTTGTGCTATAGACAACCATAGCTGCTAGTTCAAGAGTACACAAGTCCTGGCATGCCCAGAGCACACTGTTTCCCTAGGGTCCTCTTTAACCCCTGGCTCTTACAATCAGTCATGGGGATAATGCCACCGCATTGCCAGTCGGCATCGTTTATGGTCAGAACTATGATGGTATCTGTTTGTCTTTGAATCTCTGACTTTCTTTCTTGATTAATGAAAACATTCTTGGCAAATGCTTAAGCTCTGGTTTGTCTAGTACTGGTCCAAGAATTTCTCCTCTAGCAGCACAATATGAATGCCCCTCGGTAATAGTACACCAGTTTTAGGGATAATGTGTGATGTAGATGTCCCATTTCTGGCTGAGCACTGTCAGAACCTGCACTTTGGCCAGTAATGAGTTTCTGTCTTAACTGCTATCCATTGTTAAAGAAAAATCCACTACTTCTTTGATAAAGATTTAGAGTGAAATTAACCTATGGGTTTAGTGTTACTAATTTAGAGAACAGTTGATACTATGTCTATTTGATAAAATATTAGTAGCAGGTTAACCCTTGGGGCATATGAGCTCCCTAACCATGGGTTCGTGGCCAGATTTACAGTATCAGTCATGAATTTTCTCTCACAGAGTGGGCCTTAAATCAAATCAGAAAGCAGTTTGTTATCTCTCATAACATTTATGCTAATATTTCACCAATGTATATATCTTAACAGTCTGGTCATTATAATAGTTCACAGGGTGCACAGTTGAATAAGACTATTGGTGGCTTTTCTCCATCAGCCACCTACACAGGACCTTTAGTTCTATGAAAGTTAGCTTCAGGAAGGATGTCTCTTGGTCAGTAACAACTTAATATCTCTATGTACCTCAACCAAAGTGTATGATGTTTTCAGTAATAGGGTCTTATAATTGAGTTCTGGTGGCAACCAAGAAGAATGACGATATCCTGAATTACTTTGGGAGTCTCCAGGACACTTTGGACCAACAACTTGAGAGGACACACCGTGCACTGGGTTTTTCATCTCGTGATCTATGGTTTCTGGGAGGGACGTCATCCTGTCTGTAGGAGTTTCTGGTTCTTCCTTTTTTCAGAGTGCAATAAAGACCTGGAACTTGGAGCCTTGTATCCCTGCCATGACTATAAAGTAAGGCCAAGGAGATTAGACACCATGACATACCAACTACCACCCAATAAACCAACAATAGCAGCTGCCTCTCAGACTTTGGGTTTAGATTGCCAGTTAAGGGTTTTTTTTTTTTTTTTTTTTTTTTTTCTTTCTTCAGCATTCACAATGGAGTACAAATCCTGGCAGATACAGGCAGGCCTGAAAGAAGCAGGTGAAAGAGAACTTGGATGGCCTCCCTGACTCATGGTGCTATGGGCTAAAGCAACTGTTCAAGGCTTGAGGACTTTAAGCCGTGTTCACCCCAGACATGCCTGGGGAGCCTGTAACACAGAGACCTATGAGACATGTCTTTGCTATTAATGCAGAATCAGCGGCAGCTCCAGCATTAATCCTGCAGGCTGGAGATAAATGATGCTCAGGCTCTGCCAGGCGGAATCTGTACCCAAACAGCATTAATACCTATTTATATTTTTCTATCAATATTTCATAAATTTGAAGAGAAACAGCTTGAAAGAATTCAAATGATTTTTCTCTGTATGTGTTTCAGAGGCATCAATTACTGCTGTGGGGCACCTTCAGCATTGCCTAAAGCTGCAATAAATTCCCTAGCTTTAACTTTGAAGATTTGAGGAATGCTAATACTGAGAAGTGTATGAATTATTACTCTTGCTCTAACCCAGAAATGTGCCCCCAAAGAGTAAACACAGGCCTTATTTCATTCGGGAGTGGATGAAAATTTCCCCTGCTTGAGTAAAGGGAGATATGATAGTGTACCAGGGGGGCACGGTAGACTTTTTAATTGTTTTAAATTCAGGTTTTCGTTGGGTGAAGCTGCTGAAGATTCTGGAAGAAGAACTGTAGTCACTCACCTTTTTTTTTCATAAACATTTCAAATTTCTCAAGTTACCTGATTTGTAAAAGAATATTATTCTTTTATTTTTGTTAACAAAATAAAAGGTGAGTCACTTGTGCTTAGTTACATTGCACAGATGTGGACTCAAAGGATAAAGCATTTCTTTCTTAATGGGTTTATCTCTGTCTTCTTGGTGATCCAGAAAGATGAAACCTTCTATTCAAAGTGGATGTGAAATTGGAAGTCCATCAGCCATGCGTACTACCTTGTTGACCCTGGAATTTGAAAAGACTTAAAAACACGATGCGACCACCTGCCAGTTCTTCTGTTCTTACCAACAACTATAGACAGATTTGTAACTCCGTTTCTGTTTTGTCCAAATCAAACCATTAGAGAGAGGAAGGAGATGAAGGAAGAGGGGAGAAGACATTGATATAGAGGGAGTGGCATGTTGCTCTTGAGGTCCACAACCCACATAGCTTCAGATACTCTGTGAAAATTTTCTGTAAGATGCGTGGGTGGGAAGATAACTTCAGAGGAGCTGAAGTACCTGCTCTGTCATAGAATAGTAACCATTCAGGGGGGCAAGTATTCCGGGCAAGTAATCGTTCCAAAGCTGTGGCTTAATAAAGAATGTGGTCTATGAAATGACATAGAAAAAAGATAAGGAACAGGCTTGTATGAACTGTTTCTACCTTCCTGGTACTCCCCAAATACCCAGGCCACATTCTAGTTCCACCTACAATGATTTTATGGGAGGGGTCACACTTTGAAAAATTAAATTGTTTTTGTATTTGACTTTCTAGTGCTTTCTAATCTTCTTCTATCCAGTTTTGTTACGCGTACAAGTTTGCAAGCAACCCTAAACTCTAAATGTTCTCTAGGAAGCTGAAAGTATTAAGAGATGACTTACATTTTGAAAAGATTCAAAATAGATGGTAGTAAATGAGATAGCACAACTTACTGAAGCAGTTGTTATTTGATTGACTGTCTTTGAAAGAGATACACACTACCGGGTGTTAACAAGATGCTGTTTTATGTGAAAAAAAAAAATTGGGAGCCCTGAGCCCTGTCTAGCTCCATCCCAACAAAGGGCAATTTCAACTTCAGTAACATTTTGCTGGTCTGAGCATCCTCTTCTGCACTGCATGCTTCTGACATTTAATTTTGTATCTCGAATTAGATTATAGAAGAGACTCACTCTATTGGGGTATTGATATAAATGGCTTATTTTGTTTTGTTTTGTTTCATCAAAGATTCTCTTCTAGTTTAAAAAAAAAAGATGCTTGTTTAACTATTCAAATCACTTTTCCTCTGTATCAATATTGTTAGCGACAATATAAGCTTTGTGATATAAATATTCTGATGAACCTCATTCAGAGGGAGAGAGACCCATAAGGAAAATTCTCAACCCATGGGATAAAAAATCCGGGAGTGAGCTTGAGGGATGTTACCCACATTGGTCAACTTTCATCATGGTGACAGACTCCTTGGCATGACTTACAAGTGAAGGTTCCTTTGACTCATGGTTTTAGGTTTTAGGTTTCAGTTCTTGGTCATCTGATCAAGTCTGATCTTGTTCCTGTGGCCTTCTGGTGAGAGGCACCATCTTTCTGGTGAGAAGGGGATGGTGGGAGAGATCTGTTCACCTCATAGTAGAGAGAGGGGAACAGGGCTAGGATTCCAATATTCCCTTCAAAGCCACATTCCCAATGACAGTTCCTTTCCACTGAACTCTACTCCCTGAGAGTTCTAGTGCCTCCAAAGAGGTCAGGAGGCCAGGGAGCGAGCCTCCAACACACAGGCCTTTGGGGGATATTTCAGATCCAAATTACAGCAGTATGCTACAATTCCCTTTTTTGCTGTATCCATGACTCCAGGTACTCTGTCTCCTTCAGGGCATTTGCAGCTGTTAGAAAGTGCAGCTTGGTTGAAAGCTCCACTGTCAAAATTGATTTAAGAAAATTTCAACAGATTTATTGAGACATAATTCACACATCATTTAGATCGCCTAATTCAAAATATACACTTCCAGTATTTTAAACTCTTTGTGTGTGTGTGTGTCTGTGTGTATGTGAGCATGCTTGTGTGTGGGGGGGCGCACCAATTGTGGGGAAATAAAAGGGGTGGGAAAGATGACCCCTGTCCCACCAGAGCTCCGGGGTTCTGGGTGGGCATATGCAGGAGACTGCTGCATGCTCTCCACACTGCTGGGTGGGTGTCTGGCTGTGAGAAACCATGGAACCCCAGTCCATGGGAGTGCAGAGGGAGTAGTCAGGGGTTCCTGGGCCTCAAGAAAACCAGGGACGACAGGTTCTAGTTCTTGGGCATTGTAGAACATTGCTGGACACCACAGAAAAGCTGAGAATGGGTGGGGGCCTCCGGGGAGGCTCTGTCTGCCCTGGGGCTGAAGGGAGAAGGAGCAGCGGGAGAAGGCGCTGGGTGGTTCCCACTCGGGTGAGAGTCTTTGGTCCAGCCTGGAGGCTGGAAATGCTGGGAGGCCTTCCTGTGGGAGATTAGAAGCCACTCTTTAGGGTAAGGCCTATTCCATCACTGCAGCATGGTGAGTCTAGATGAAAGGGTTAGTCTATGGTTTTAGAGCTTTATTGTAGAAAACAGAGAGAGAGAGAGAGAGAGAGAGAGAGAGAGAGAGAGAGAGAGAGGAGAGAGAGAGGAGGGGCCAAGCAGCCCCTTTTATAGTGGGCCGGGCTACCTTGTTGTTGCCAGGTAACTATAGGGGTGAAGTCCGGACAGCCTACAAGTGATGGCTACAGAATTATGGACCTTGGGCCTTGTGTTAGGAGCCTATGTCTGGGAGGATGGCAAATGGGCCTTCCGTCCCTTGCAGGTTAATCTGTTGTGTCTCCAGAGTTTGGACCTAACTCGACCAGAAAACAGGCTGCCTTTCATGGTCCCGTGTGTGTGTGTGTGTGTGTGTGTGTGTGTGTGTGTGTGTGTGTGTGTGTGTGTTTGTGTGTGTGTGTGTTTGTGTGTGTGTGTGTGTGCACGTGCGCTCCCGCAGGTCAGGAGATGGCCTCAGGTTTTGATCCTCACCTCAAAGTGTATTTGAAATAAGGTCTCACTGTTCACAGCTATCTGTGCCAGGCTGGCTGGCCTGAGATTTCAGGCATTATTCTTTCTCTGTTTCCAATCTCATAGTAGGCAAACAGGAATTCAAGTTACCACCACATCTGGACTTACCAAACTCAGGTCTTCATGTTTGTATGATAAATACTTCACCCACTGGGCCATATCCCTAGCTTCCCACTTCCAGGATGTGTGGGGTGGGGTGGGGTGGGGTGGGGTTCAGTATGTAGATGGAGCTGTGTAACCCCCACGACTGTTAAATTTTAGAACCTTTCACCACTCCTGTCCCCACAAGCAGTTTCATCCTGTTCCCCAGGCACCAATTTATCCCCAAATCACTTGCTGTTTCTATCGGCTTGGGGTACTGGATATTTCATGTAAACGGAATCACAAGATATGTGACTTTCATGGTGTTCACTGAACACATCACCTCCAAGTTTTACCCATGTTGTTTCTGACTTATTTTGGAATTTCATTCTTTCTCAAGTCCAGACTCGAATTCATTGTAAGAAAGTGTATACTGCATCTTTCTGCTCTTTAGCCTGCAGATATCTGAGTTGTCATTGTTTGGTAATTTATGGATTATGGTGAGTGGAATCAGAAATGTCCTCCATGGGGTCATGGGTCTGAACACGTGGTTCCTAAGTGGTGGTGGACCTCCAGTTGAGGAGGTTATGGAATGTCTAGGAACTGGAGCCTTGCTAGAGGAAGTGAATCACTAGGGGCAGGGTTTGAGGGTGTGCAGCTTCATTCTACTTCCTGTTCTCTCTATTTCTGATTCCCGTGTATGGCTAAACATCTCATTAAGCAGTGGTTCTCTGTTCTTACTGCCATGCTATGCCGTCCATACCATAATAGACTTTAATCCTCTGGGACTTTCATCCAAAATAAGCTTTTTTCCCCCTTAAATTGCTTTTGGTAGTGGTATTTTATCACAGCAACATAAAATTAACTAATGCAGAGATCATGCATGGAATATTCATTGACACATTTTTTTGCATGGATATATGCATTTACATTTATTTGTTATATGTCTCAAATTGGCATTGTTATATTTAACTGTTTAAAGGGTAATGCTTTGTTTAACTCGCTGAGAAGCTGCCAGAATGTGTTCCAAAGTGGCTGCACCATTTTATATTTCCACCAGTGTTGCATGGAGGTTTTGAACTTTCAACATCTTTGTCCACACCTGTAACTATCTTCTTATTAGTAGCCATCTTAATGGAAGTGATGAGGTACGATGTGGGTTTTGGTTTCTATTTCTCTAGTGGTTTGGCATCAGCCAAATGTACTCATTGAGGTGTTGAATAACTCGTAGGAAAATTGTCTTTAAGATTCTTTCCCATTTTAAGTGACTTTTAAAATAATTAACGTTTATTTACTGTTGTATTTTGAATACCACATCCAATTAGGTATTACATGTAAGTATAATTTCCTTCCCGTTACTTAATTTTTCAATTTCTTGACAGTATCTGGGTTGTTCAGCTTTCGACATTGTCACAAAATACTTGCCATAATCAGCTGGGAAGAAGGGAAGGTTGGCTTTGGCTCCGGGCACAGAATTTCAGCTTTGATGAATATCAGTTTATTTTTATCGTGTTACTTTTGGGGCAAAGATTTACCTTAGTGCTCGCTAAGCACATGCTCCACCACTTAGCAACCCTCCAGCTTATCCTTTGTGTTGCTGTTAACTTATTAAAGAGGCCCTCCATATAAACTAGTGCCACGGAGATTTACCTCCCTAATTTCTTCTGACATTAGTTGCAGATGTTGTATTTGGGGATGTTCATCACTTTCCAGGCCTGGTACAAGGAAATGGTCCAACTTCCTTATTTTGCATGAGAAACTAGTTTTGCTCTTCCCGGCTGTTGAGATTTATTTCACCACTGAGCCTTTGTGGCTGCCTTGTCAGAAAGTAGCTAACAACACTTTTCCGAGTTTGATGGTTCACCCCATCCGCTTGCATGCTTGTCTTTAAGCGAATGCTGTCTCGTTTTCGCTTGCTCTAAGATAGCGCTCATGCACTTTACATCGTTTGCTTTGTTTTGTTTGGTTGCTGGAGGCAGGGCTTCTCAATGTAACCCAAGCTGGTCTCCAACTCACAATGCTTCTGCCTCAGCTTCTTGAGTGTTGGAATTGTTGGCTTATATCATCATATCTACCTTGCAGTAGATTTTTAAAATGACGTGTGAGCCTGCCAACTTATACTTTTTAAAGATTATTCTCTTTTCCATTATTGTGTGTGGTTCAATGTGTGTTTTGAGCTTTAGTGAAGTTTCTTTTATGAATTTGGGTGCTCTTGCATTTGGGGCATAGATGTTCAGAACTGGTGTTTGTATGATAAACATGTTTTCTCTTGGTGGATTTTCCCCTTGATGAATATGAAGTGTCCTTCTTTATCATACTTGATAACTTTTGGTTGAAAGTCTATTTTATTGGATATTAGGATGGCAACTCCTGCTTGTTTCCTAGGACCATTTACTTGGAAGACCTTTTTCCATACTTTTACTCTGAGATAGTGCCTGTCTTTGTTACAAACACATACAAGTGTGTTTCTTGTATGCAGCACAATGCTGGACCTTGTTTGTGTATCCAGTCTGTTAGCTTATGTCTTTTTATAGGTGAGTTGAGTCCATTAATATTGAGAGATATTAAAGAGAGAGAATTGTTGGTTCCTGACATGTTTGTTTTTGTAGGTGGCTTATGTGCTTGTGGCTTTCTGCTTTTGACTTTGTTGTGAGATGCTTAATATCTTGTCCTATCTTTGGTGCAAGTACCTTCCTTGTGATGGAGTTTTCCTTCCAGGATCCTCTGTAGAGCTGGATTGGTAGATAGATACTGTTTGAATTTGGTTTTGTCTTGGAATATTTTGGTTTCTCCATCTATGTTGATTGAGAGCTTTTTTGGGTATAGTAGCCTGGGCTGGCATTTGTGTTCTCTTAGAATCTGCATGACCTCTGGCCAGGCTCTTCTGGCTTTTGTAGTCTCTGCTGAGAAGTCTGGTGTAATTCTGATCGGTCTACCTCTGGATGTTACTTGGTCTTTTCTCCTTTCAGCTTTTAATATTCTTTCTTTGCTCTGTGCATTTAGTGTTTTGATAATTATGTGATGAGAAGGTTTTCTTTTCTGGTCCCATTTATTTGGTGTTCTATAGGCTTCTTGTACCTTTATGACCGTCTCTTTCTTTAGGTTGGGAAAGTTTTCTTTTATGATTTATAGCTACAGGCCCAAAGGGTAATCCAGCTCAAGGGGAGGTCCCAAAGCCTGACACTATTACTGAGGCTATGAAGCACTCACAAAAAGGGACCTAGCATGACCACACTCTGGAAAACCCAACAAGGACCTGAAAGTCAGATGTAGATATTTGCACTCAACCAATGGACAGATGCATCTGACCCCTGTTGTTAAATTAGGGAAGGCTGAAAGAAGCTGAGGAGAAGGGCAAGCCTGTAGGAGGACCAGCAGTCTCAATTAATCTGGATCCCTGAGATCTCTCAAACACTGGACCACCAAACAGGCAGCATACACCAGCTGATATGAGGCCCCCAACACACAATCAGTAGAGGACTGCTGGGTCTGTGTTCATTCAGAAATGATGCACCTAACTCTCAAGAGACTGGAGGCTCCAGGGAGTTTAGAGGTCAGGTGGGGTGAGGGTGGGGACATCCGAGTGGAGACAGGAGGGTGGGGAGGAGGTATAGGTTGTAGAAGAGTCAGAGGGTGGAGGGGGGGTAAAATATGGATTGTATAAAATAATTAATTAATAAAAATATGATTGAAAAACTAAAAGATGTGATATACAGTTTTAATATTTTTATTTATTCTCTGAGAGTTTCCTACAGGCAAACAACGTATTTTAATAGTCGCCTCCCTCTCCTACCCTTTAGCTCCTCCTAAGTTAATTTCTTACTCACCAAGCCCACTTAGGAAGGGCTCTATACACACATTTGTGGGGCCATTGGGAGGATCGTGGTTGACAGACCAGAGGCCACACTCCCAAAGAAAACTGACTCCCCTTCCTCTAGTAGCCATTAACTCAGAGTATCTCCTCAACAAGGAATGGGTGTTCTTGTGTCATTTCCCCCTGTAAGCCAGAACAGTGACTGGATGTGATCTTACATAGGTCATGAACCATAGCAGGTCTGTGTTTGTAGTTGCAAGTATCCAGTCATGACAGGAAACACTGTTTCACCCAACCTTCCTCCCTCATCTCTGGCTCCTTCATTTTCCCTTTTCCCCCTCCTTCCTTCCCTTTCTCCTTTCTCCTTCCTTCTCATGTTTCCTGTGATGTTCCCTGAGCCTCCTGAGATGGGAGGGTGATACAGATGTCCTCTTTGTGATGACACACCATACAGGCACCTTCTCTCTTCCCTATCAGTTGTGAGTCTCTGAGTCCCCTGTCTACTAGTCAAAGAAACTTCTCTGATAATGGAGGACAGCTGCACTCACCTACAGCTCCAGAGACACCCATCTAGAGAGCAGTGTTCTGAATGCAGGTTCGATGTTCCTTTGTTAAATTTATTCCATATGTCATTTTCAATGGAGTTATTTTCTCAAATTCATCTTCAGGTTGTTTATTGTTTACAGAAGTATAATTGGTTTTTGCAGAGTGATATTGTTTCCTGAAGTCTTACTGATTTTGTTTACTAATTATAATTTTTCCAGCAGATTAAGATTTTCTCCATAAATGATTATGCCATCTGCAAGTAGATATGATTTTTTATTATGTCTTGCTGCATTCTGTTCTTTGTTTTTGACTAGAACTTAAGTTCAACAATGAATAGAAATGGTCTGAACAGGCACAACAGCCTTTGTCCCCCTCCATCTTTTCCCTTTCCCTCTGTCCTTGTCTCTCTCCCTTCCTCGTGTTCTTCATCCTTAAGATTGAACGCCTCATCACAATCAGACTGTAAGAAAGACACAATTTACAACCCATATTTATTCAACTTTCAGTAGAAATAATTTACAAAATTTGGGGATCTAGGAACTATAAATATGGAAACTGGGCCCCAGCATCTCTGGCTTCTTAGAACACCAAGAAAGAAGTCTAGGTTGATAAGAGTCAAATAATAAATGATTTTTCTTTATCATAGAGTGTTGGCCTTCAAAATGTCAGGCTGAGGTGTAACTCAATGAAAAAGCCCTGACCCATATGTATAAATTCCTTGGTTTGATTCTGAGTACTGCCAAATTCTCAATGTGTGTGTCTTTCTCGCCATCTCTCCTCAATTCTATGGTCTAGAGAGGGCTCTACCTTCTTGGAAATTATGCATTTACTGGTTTCAGTGTTCCACATTCTAGATTTGCCCCAAATCTCAAGATTTTATTTATTTTAAATTAATAAATGTGACCCACAATGCTGTCTTTTCTTTTGATGAGTGTACAAAAATTCTAAAACAAAAAGCAATGACTATGGTGATTTCCTTTTTCAAAGTGGGGTTTTCTTTTGTTGTAAGACTATACATATATTGACTATTTTCTATGCCTAGATGTAGTAAAAATTCATTTTTATAGGTATTATGCACCTTATGTCTTAAAGTAGTAATTTGTTTATATTTATCTCCCAAATTATTTGTGCTAGTCTGTATCAGGAAATTGTATAACAATTTTGTAATTTTCTTTTTTAAAAAATAGCTGAAGCAGTTGTTTTGAAGCTAGTGGGTGATCAACCATTTCTAATTCAACATGTTAATCATGAATGCTTGGGGGGATTGTTTCAGAATCAAAGGAATTAAGAAAAAATATTATTGCCTTAAACAATAGATTTTCATTTTTGTGTGTACATTTCTGTTTAGCTCTAGAAATGGGACTAAAGGGTCTTTTACATTTCAAGAACATAGCCCATGGACAAAGTCCCTTATCAGCTTTCAATCTAGTCTAAGAAGCTTCCCTCAGAGAGGTTGAAATAAGCACCAGAGAACAGAAGAGGTACAATATGATTAAGTGTGTAGGAAACATACAGGAGGTTGATATTGAAAATAACTGTATGTATAACTTGAGTAACAATTTTCTGCTTTGGTCTCCATGCTCTTCAGACATGAACATATTTCATCATCAGTTTTTGCTTATCCATCTAATTATAAAACACCTTGAGGTCAAAGATTTGCTATGATCATATGTGCTCTGAGTACCTCCCACTTTCCTTTTGTACCTAATACTCATAGTAGCCACTAAACAAATTTTTGTTCAACTCCATTTAGGACTAGTATGAGGAGAAATTCAATTGAGCATCATTATACAGACACTCGGGGCAACGACATCAGTGACAGTTCAGTCACTTTGGGTCTTAAGATCCAGGACTCATCACAGTCATAGGTGCTGAACCACATGTGTCTTTGGGTCTCATCAGGAGTTAACTTTTGGAATACAAGACGTTTTGTCACCAGCTGGAGACACCCCCTTACCTGCCCCGGACTTTGTTTCCCTTCTCCCCACTCTTTCCTTAGCCATATCTCTGTACATATCCCCTGACTATCATCAGGTATCAGCGTGTGTGGCTCTTACTAATGTCTTTTCCTGGAGATGCAGGCTTCATCCTTGAATCCCAAGCTGCCAGACTGGGCTCCATCAAGAATCAATAGTCTCTGGGGACAACCACTATGGTCCTTTCATTTGCTGAGTGACTTTGCTTTCTTCCTTTGTGGATTTCTTATTACTGTGTGATCTGTTGGATTGACTTGCCCAGTAGTAAATGTTTCTCTGAAGTTTGCGAGGGTTTCTTCTCTCTTCTCGATCTAAACTTTAATTATGCAACTAGTTCTCCCTGGGCTAGACCCTGAAGCTGGTCTATGCACTGGCTAACTCACCTCTATGCTTACTTTACTTTTTCTTATCTTCTTCAGTCCACTGCCATGTTCATCTTTTGTAGTAAGTGGGGCTTCTAATCCAGCCAAGATGGAAATATGTATTAAAGATGAATCTCTCTCTTTCTCTATTTGCAAAGTGTCTTAGAAAGTATTAATGCTGTGTCCAAGACTAAGTCTTTCTTTCAACCCATTTATCTATCCATCCAACATGTACTTATTGAGGACCCTCTAAATTAAGCTGTAAATTTCAGGCTTAAATTGTGATTGGGAAAATAAGCCATACAAACACTTTGTAGATAAAACACTACTACTTTTATAGCTTGTAAGATGATAGCATGAATTCTTCTTTTTTTTGGCTATAAAATGATGAGTTATATATTTTTGATCATGGAGGTAACTTTAAGGCTAAGCATATTTAAGTTCAAGTGATAAAAATATAATCTCAAGTCTATTAAATGAGACTTTTAAAAAAGGGAGCTGTCATGTGCTGAGCACTTTACATACTTTATGAGAGATTTTATTATTAACTACAATTTAAGTATGAAAATGAGAAAATGAGGCCCAGGGAAATTAAGTAACATGTCCAAACTTGGTTGTCAGGAAGCAGCAGAGAGGTGGCTGGTTGGGAGAGAGGTATTCGAGTTTACGTAGGTTTTGGTCTAAAGTCCAAACTCTTAAATCTCACTTTAGTAGGTTCCTAAGTATTTAGTAAATATTAAAAGTAACATTTGAGTGTTTAACATGAGATAACTCTAAAGTACCCTATTTTCATTTCTTTAGAAATGATGGCTTTGAAGAAAAATCAACTCTATTTTTTTGTGTTAGTCCCTAACACTCTATATAGTCATTTTCAATTTATAGATTTCAGTATAACCTGAAACATTTGCTTAACATCAGACACATGAGAAGCATTGCTAAAAAGGAAAGGGTTTTCAAGGCAGGAGGATTGTAAACTTGCAGCTAACTTCTCAGAGTTTGGCATTTCAGCCACCTCTTACTCGAATGTTAAGTTAGATTGAAACAGAGCAAACAACACTGAGCACTGTGATGAACACTGTTGACTGAGTTCTAACAACACATGTTGTGTTGTTTCTCAGTCTGGGTTAGGAAGAGGCAAGACAGAGAGGGAAGAGGTAGAGCTACGCAGAACGACAGCAGCTATGTCCTGATGGAGAAAGGATGGGAAACCTATAAAAGCAGGCAACGGCACTAAAAACCAGAGCTTGAGAGACCATTTATTGTCAGACACCAGAGTGCCTGCCTGTCTGTAAGGTGTTTCTCTGTGATTGCTTCTTTACAACCATTTTGAAAGGCACCAATGCATAGACCATTAGGGGGTCCAGTAGAGAATTAAAATATATCCAAGTATTTTCTTTTAGAAGGGAGAAAAATAGGAAAGCATGTTCCCCATGTGAGAGCACTCAAATCCAACATTGTTTTAGAGTTTCCAGGAATGAATTTATATTGTCTGAAAAGCCTACTCATTTGGAATTTACATCCCACTGTTCCTTCTTGATGCTCACTGACCTGGAAAAAGTTGTGCAGTTTCTATGAGAGTAGTATTTTTCCTTTTCCTTTTTAATGCTAATCTTTTTTTAAAAATTATTTTTTCCCTTTACAAGCCAATATCAGCCCTTCCTCTTCTTCCAGAACCCTGTCATGCAAGTCTTCCCCCCATACCACTTTCTGCTTCTCTTTTGAGAATGAGAAGTTCCCCCTCTGGGTGCCCCTCCATCTCTATCAAGTCACTGCGAGGTTAGGCGCATCCTTTCTCACTGAGGCCAGACAAAGGGTTCATTTAGGGGCTTGGGATCCACAGACAGGAAACAGGCTCAGGGACAGCCCCTGCTCCACTTGTTGGGGTCCCGCATGAAGACAAAGCTGCTCATCTGCTACATATCTTCATGAGGCCTAGGTCTAGCCCATGCTTGCTCTTTGGTTGGTGAGTCAGTCTTTGGGAGCACACCGAAGAAGCAGGTTAATGGACTCTGTTGGTCTTCCTATGGAGTTCCTGTCTTCTTCGGATCCCTCAATCCTTCTCTCAACTCTTCTTTAAGACTTCCCAAGCTTAGCTAATGTTTGGGTGCAAGTTTCTGCATCTCTTTCCATTGGCTTCTGGATGGAGCCTCTCAGGAGACAGTTATGCTAGATTCCTGTCTGCAAGCCTATCATTAATAATATTAGGAATTGGCTCTTGCCTGTGGGATGGGTATCAAGTTGGGCCAGTCTTTGGTTGGCCATCCCCTCAGTATCTGTTCTGTCTTTGCCCCTGAAAATTACATAGGCAGGATACATTTTGGGTTGAAGGTTTTGTGGGTGGGTTGCTGTCCTTATCCTTTCACAAGGAGTCCTGCCTGGCACTAGGAAGTGGCCACTTCAGGATCCATATCCCCCACTGCTAAGAGTCTCAGCTAGAATCATCCCCATAGACCCTTTGGGACTTCCTTCCATGCCAGGTCTGTGGCACATCATAGATAGTGCCTCTCCCCCACTAATCTCCCTTCTCTCTCCCTTATTCTCCCTACATACGATCACCCCCTGTCTACCCTGCTTCCCTTCCCATCCCTTCTTCCACCCAGTTCCCTCCTTTCATCGACCTCCAGAATCTATTTTGTTTCTCCTTCTGAGAAAGATTCAACTGTCCTCCCCTGGGCCCTCCTTGTTATTTGGCATATATATATATATATATATATATATATATATATATATATATATATCTTGATTATAGCATGATTATTCTGGAACTTTATGGCCAATATCCTCTTATAAGTGAATACATATGATGCATATACGTTTGGGTCTGGGTTACCTCACTCAGGATGATATTTTCTAGTTCCACTCATTTGCCTGTGAAATTCACCATGTCCTTGCTTTTAATAGCTGAGCAGTATTCCATTGTGTAAATGAACCATGTTTTCTTTAGCCAGTCTTCAGTTGAGGGACATCTAGGTTGTTTCCAGCTTATGGCTAATAAAGCTGCAGTGAATATAGTTGAGCAAGTGTCCTTGTGGACTGGTAGAGTATCTTTTCGGTATATGCCCAGGAATAGTATAGCTGGGTCTTGAGGTAGAGCTATTCTCCATATTCCGAGGAACTGCCAAATTGATTTCCAGAGTGGTTGTACAAGTTTTCATTCCTACCAGCAATGGAGGAGTGTTACCCTTACTCCACAACCTCATCATCACGTGCTGTCCTTGGAGTTTTTGATCTTAGCCATTCTGATGGGTATAAGGTGGAAATTTAGAATTGTTTTGATTTGCATTTCCCTGATGACTAAGGACATTGAACATTTCTTTAGGTGCTTCTTGGCCATTTGAGATTCCCTTGTTGAGAATTCTCTGTTTAGCTCTGCACCTCATTTTTAATTGGGTGATTTGAATTGTTGGTGTCTAACTTCTTGAGTTCTTTATATATTTTTGTATATTAGCACTCTGTCAAATGTAGGGTTAGTGAAGATATTTTTCTTAATTGGTAGACTGTCCTTTTGTCCCAATGACAGTGTCCTCTGACTTACAGAAGCTTTTTGTTTCATGAGGTCCCATTTATTAATTCTTGACCTTAGTGTCTGAGCCATTGGTGTCTCCTGTACTGGTAAGTTCAATGTCACTCCCCACTTTCTGTTCTATTAAATTTAGTGTAAAGACATAGAACATTTCTTTAGGTGCTTTGATTCATTTGTACTTGAGTTTTGTGCAGGGTGGTAAATATGGATCTATTTACATTCTACTACATGAAGACATCCAGTTAGGCCAGCACTATTTGTTGAAGATGCTCTCCCTTTCCAAATGTATGGTTTTGGTTTCTTTGTCAAAAATTGAGTGACCTTAGGTGTTTGAGTTTTTTTTTTTTCTGTGTCTTCTATTGGATTCCATTGATGCACATGTCTGATACTATGCAGTTTTTATAACTATTGCTCTGTAGTATGGCTTGAAGTCAGGGATAGTGATACCTCCAGATGTTCTTTTATTGTTCAAGATTAATTTAGCTATCCTGTTTTTTTTTTTCCATATAAGGTTGAGATTTTTTTCCCTGCAAGATCTGTAAAGAATGATTGCCTTGGAAGGTATGTCTAATAATTTAATAAAGATTTGTTGGCACCCAGCTCCTAGCATGGGGTGGCAGAGGAGTCCTGAAGAAACTTCTCTACTGGTTTTTTCAGCTTCAGCTCCTTGTAGGCTACCCACATTTTCACTTGGATCTGTGAATTTTAAGTTTTGTGTTTGACAGTTTAGGAAATTTGATCTGCCGTGATGTTTCCTGAGGGGTGGGGGGTAAGATGCCTTGAGACTCATCCTTGCCTGAGCTCCTCATTACTTCTTATACTCCTGTGAGACTTGATGACATTTCTCCTTTTCTCTTCCTTGCCCAGTCATTGCACAGGAACCACAGGGCTGCCATGATCTATCTCAAGTTCAGCTCCAGGATTCCCACTGACCGTTTTGACTTCTGCTAATTAACTGTGCAAACTAGGCCAAGCAGCTCAACTTCTCTAGCTCTAGTCTGTTTTATCTTCCTGTGTTCCTCTCTTCCTTCCTTCCTTCCTTCCTTCCTTCTTTCCTTCCTTCCTTCCTTCCTTCCTTCCTTCCTTCCTTCCTTCCTTCCTTCCTTCCTTCCTTCCTTCCTCCCTTCCTTCCTTCCTCTCTCTTTCTCTCTCTCGCTCCCTCTCCCTCCCCCTTCTTTTATTTTTCATCTTCCTTCTTTCAACTTTGGAGACGATGCCTTTCCGTGTAGCCCAGGCTGGCCTTAAGAATGTGATGCCTTTGTCTTTGCCATCTGAGTGCCCAGAGTACATGTGTGCACCACAACGCTCAACACAGCCTTAATAATTTTTTCCCGTCTGCTCTTGCAGCAGTTTCTATTGCCATTAATACTGTCTAAGTGTGTTCCTTTGGATAGATTTAAATATGCATTCTATATAGCTTTTAAGGCTGAGGTCAGATTGACTTGTTCCAACACTTTCTATCTACGTGAGTATAGATAGATCATCTTAGTTGTCTATATACTTTCCCTATCTAATTGTAAAGCAGAGATAAAGTACGTATTCCCCAGAGTTGTTGTGAGCATTACATAAATTACTAACAAACCTGCAGTATCTGAAATCATGTCTAACATACAGTGCAAGCCTCCTAAGGGACACAGAAATGAATGTATATATATATATATATATATATATATATATATATATATATATATATTAAAGAGTTGGCAATTTAGTGGAGTAGATACAAATATAGATTCACAAGAACGCTGAGTGTGATAGGTGTGCAGTGGAGGAGAAATTGCGAGGCTGAAGAGAACAGGGAGGAAACAATTAATTTTAATGGAAAGGACCAGGCAAGGTCTCATGAATTAAGTTGACTGTGGTCTGGACATTGAGAAATGAGCTGGTGGCAAGGGAGGGCATTCTTGATAGAAAACAAAACAAAACAAAAGGAGCTAAGGTAGGGAACAGGAAATTATTTAATGAGTTGGCTCTCCTTTGCTGGGATATTAAGGTGGTATAAGGGTGGTAGTGGAGCATGAAGGGGAAAGGGTGGCCTGGGGTAAAGCCAGGAGTGAGGGGCTGGTTTGCTAATGGTTGTGGAGCGAATACCACCAGCACTAGGAAGTGTTGAAGCCTTGCTGATGTGAAGGGATGCAATCTCTTCATTTGTAGGATAGGAGGAAGATTGTTAATCTGTCAAGGAGAAATCAGAGAAGAAGGAAGGCAGGTGGAAATAGAGACATTGAAATTGTGTGGGTCTAGGGCTGAAAGGTTTAAAATTGCAAGTGGTTGTGAAGGGGAAGAGAAGCGCTCCGGACTGACCTCTGAGAAAATAGATGCTGCCGTCATTTAGGCTACTTGTGCAATAGTGCAGCTTTTCCCCTAATACGGCTCTTTCTGTTGACCTATAGGTTTCCTGAAGCTCTCTCTTTGATGATCTACCTGTCCCCTGTCATCCGAGTGTATCCAGGCATAGAAGGGTCAAGCACAAAGCCAGTTATAAGCCAGAATTTTTTATTCTCATTTATTTGAAGTGGGTGACATTGTAGAGGTAGAACCAAATCACACAGCAAATATCTTTTGCTTAATGAGAGGAGAGCTTCCAAGCAGTAATTAATTGGGAAGGCTTCTTCCTGGAAACGAACAGGTTGGTGGTACATCCAACCTCTTCATCATGCATCTGCAATAGGTATTGTGTAGAGGAGGTCTGAGGAGATAATTTTGTGATGCACCATCTGTGGTGCAAAATACTGGTTTTCATCATTGTCTGGATTTTGCTATAGCAAATAGGAAAGAGATCATCTAGATCAAAGGCAGTTATTACTGTAGACAACATCTATGCATTTCAAGGGAGAACTTTTCTTTACACAAGAGGTGCATTTTAAGCAATTGCATGAAGATTCTCTCTAAATTATCCTATCTGCTAGGACAAAAGAAGATGAAGTTAATAAATTCACATGAAATACAGATTAGAAACCAATCAGTGGATGCTAATGTAATAGAGTAATATTTGAAGTCAATTAGAAGCAGGCAGGAACATTAAGTTAACAGTTTTAAAATGGCGATGATGTCCAATAAGTAGATTGTCCAGGAATTGCAAAACAACACTTTAGCAATTATTCTCCAGTGGCAGAGATGAATAGATGAGTATATATATGTACATGATCATACATGATCTATCTATATACATTTATATCTATCATTATCATCATCATCTGTTTATCATGTATCATCTACTATCTATCTATCTATCTATCTATCTATCTATCTATCTATCTATCTATCTATCTATCATCCATCTTCTGCCTATTACCTACCTATCTGTCTGTCTATCAATTATGTATTTTTCATCTGTTTATTTATCTATCATCTAACATCTATCTATTTGTATATCCATCCATCTCTCATCATTTATCCATCATCTACCTATCAACTATCTACAATAACATTATTAATACATATATGTAATAGAGAATAAATCACTCAAAGGTTGCTTGTTAAATACCACTACATGCCAAATACTGTCCTAAGTCCTTTAAATATAATAATGAATAAAATTAGATCATGTTAGGGAAGAGAGATTCATCAGTGTGTAAAGTGCTTGCTACATGGGCTTGAAGAGTTAAAATACCAAGAATCCACTTAAAGTAAGGTGTGGTAGTATGGATCTGTGATCCTAATGTTTCTATAGTAGGATGGGAAGTAGAGACAGGAGAACCCCTGGAATCCTATAGGTCATGTAATGTAGTAGTGGAAAATAAGAGACCCTGTGCCACCTAAGGTTGTCCTCTTACTCCAAAATTCATGGTCCCCCATAACCCCCTCTCTGCCTCTCCTTCTCCCTCTCTCCCTCTCTCCCTCCCTCCCTCCCCCCCTTATACACACCCTAACCCCTTCTACTTTAGTTTTGTTAATAGATTTTCATATCCTCACATTTTAGTTTCATCTGGGCATATGGGTGTCCAGTTTGACCTGAACCTTTGCAGATTCTCTTATAGCCACAAGAGAATTAGTGTGGTTACATGGCATAGTTATGACTAATAAGATGAACACAAGAAACGAGTTCTAAAACAGCTTTTGCCTCTTGCTCTTTTTCTTCTTTTTGCCTCCTTGCCACTCTCCCCAGCTGGTTAGTAGCACCCCTTAGACCCAAAGATGGAGTCCCTATGCTGAGATGGCAGAGTCAACATACCATACATAAGCTTTGGTCCCAAAATGACTCCAGAGAAGAGTCATTTACTGACCTTGAGCTATGCACTCGCCGTCTACTGGCTTATTGTGTAAAAGAAAAGTTAACTTCTACATTAAGGATACCAATGCATTTTGTCGTGTCTTTGTTGAGGCAGCTTGACTTTCGTGCTAACCCTGCTTAACAACTACCTCCCAGATATAAGCACATAAACACACACTGTCTAATACAGTCCCTCAGCACTCAGCAACTCAGTAAATGTTAGATTTGTGTCCTTGTGTGGTAATCAATACTGAGTGCCTGCTATATTATTTGTTGGGCACTAGGTTGCATAAAAAATTACATATTCGTTTTCCTTCCTCCCTCACCCAACCCCTGGGAACTAGCAAACTGGCAAGGGAAGATAGAAAAACCTAATATAACAAGGAAATTAAAGCTAAGGAGTCCTGTAACAGGCTCTGTCAGGGGTGGGAGCCAGAGAAAATGAAAGGATTTGGACTTTTCTTAAAGGTGCTACAGTGGATGAAAACAAAAATCGGGGCAGGAAGCACCTGTTCCATGCACCTGTGCATTTGCTTTGACAGAATTTGGAACTTTCCTTTCAGTTGTTTTTGGGTCACTGACCTTGAGCTTGGGTGGGAGCAGGAGGTGGTCACTGGCTTTCTCTTTTCTTGCTTCAGACTCCCAACACTGGCTTTTCAAAGAGTTTTGTGTGTGTCTGGTACAGGGGTGGCAGAAGGGATGGAGGTGAGGTTTAGAAGGATTACTGACAATCCTGTAATAACTTTTGAAATAGCTTTTCAGATCAATTCCCATTCATTTCCCACTTTACAGAGATGAGAGGACCAGGGAAGGATCAACAGTTATGAGAAAAACTATGAGAAAGAAAGAAAGAAAAAAAAAAACTTCACTCACCACATGTAGAAATGGAAGTTACCTCCTCCCCCACTTCATGTCCCATTTTCTTTTTCCCCAGTCCCTCTGTGTCTTGTTGACGTAGTCCTCCTCTTACCCACAAAGGACTTTATGTCATATGGAGAATATCCCCAGAAGCTAATGAGTGAGAAATCACTGTAAAAATGCATGAAGAGATCATATAAAACATCCTGGGTGCTCCTTCATCAAGATGCTAATCAGGAAGGAGCACAGTGTCAAGTTCAGCCGTCCTGTTCGTTTCATCTAAGGGCACCAAACTTCCCACCATGTTCACTTGCTCACCTTGCACAGTCACTGTAGGTCCCATGACCTAGCTCTGTGTGTAGGTCCTATTCTGAGATGCTCCATGACATCAGAATTCTTTGATATTCAGGTTTGGGGCATATACCTTCATGCAAACTTCTCTCTCTCTCTCTCTCTCTCTCTCTCTCTCTCTCGTTCTGAGGTTGTTTTCCTTGTCCATAAAATGGCTAGGTGATCTTTGAAATCTCCTTCAGATATCCAATTCCACAATCTGTATTACATTCTAGGCATATTGATAAAAGTATAGTGACAACTGTAGCTATAATGACAACAGAATGATGAAGCATATTACCATTAGTGTTAATGCAATAATCAGCTGTGTTTTGTTCCATATGGCAATTTATTTCAACAATTAAACCCAACTCCATCTGTTTTGGCATCAACAATATTCAGATGGGTTCCTGCACCACGTCTTTGGAAATCATTTTATGTTTTTTTTTTCAAGTACTGTACCATCAGTGATGACTGTGTAGAGTCTTGATTAGAAAGAAAGCATTCAGCCCAAAGCCCGTTTTATTTGATAAAGAAATTTTTTTTTGCTACTTGACCTTATGGACATGTTACACAGGCTAATCGATAGTCTCAGAAAAGGAAAAATAAATCTTAGTGTTGGTATGGAGAGTGTGTGTGAGGGGCATGCTTATTGGAACAAGAATAAGCTAAGCAAGCTCCGATACTGTCAAGAGTGTATTCTACTTTTCTGACCCGGGGATCTGGATGGGACAAGATGTGTTTCCACCTGCAATGGAGACAAGACAAATGCTGCCTTTCCTACATCCGGCAGGGGTGTCTTTCTTCAACTAGAGTTGGGCTGCATTGACAGAATAGCAATAGGGGGCATTCATCTTGATCTTTATAACACCTGGCAAGAAGTATGATTACTGCTGTAAAAGTATCAAAATAAAGAAAAGAATGGGCTGTCTAAGAACCAGGTTGTTTATCACATTCAGAAACTCTAACCCAGACTAGCAGGGTAGAAATTCTTTGTCAAATTGCTTCTAAAAATCATTATTTTCCTCCTTGAGACCTTATGGGAAGCCAGAGGACTCACTGGTGCTATCTTTCTTTTCTTGGGTCTCAAGTTGGGGAGGCAGTCTTCTCCTGAAACAGGGATGTGTCTAAACAGATTAGAGTTGCCACACGTGGTCCTGTACATGCACCTGCTTGACAATCCACATGTAAATCTCTGTGTGTGCAGGAAATACACATTGGCTGGCACATTATTAACAAATATTGAATATATACAGGAATTTTTTGATTCATTCTGCAGTAAGTGTTGAGATATCTTCAGGCAAAATGGAGCTGGAACTGACCTTATTCAGTCTTTTATCTTCCCATTCCTTGTATTCTAATTGGTATTTTTCTTCCTGCTTTTTAAACACCTCTCCATCTAACTTCTTGCATGGCTGTTGAGTCCTGAACAAAATAGGCTTATGTTGTTCATTTTAACACATTAATAATTTGATGGAGACGTGTGGCCGACCCCTTTGCAAGTACACTCCCAGTCTTGGCCAGAGTGATGCCCACTGTTTTTCAGAGACAGGATGTGCAGGATTGACACATGCTAGAGGCATTTTTCCCCCCTCGAGGAAATCCTGAACAGTAGATAGATCTAAGTCATATTTGTTTTGAAGGGCCACTCCTTCAGTTCAGTGTGCGCTTTAAAACAGAGTTTCTGCCCCCACACTGTTTTTCAAAGTGTTCTTTTAGCAGATCTTTGCAAAAGAGGGCACTTGCTCACAGTTCCTCATGGAGAGCAATTCAAGAACTGGATCAATAGCCACGTTCTAAAAACTTGCTCAGAATTCAACCTTTATTTGGATTTGACATTCTTCTATACGGTTCAGAGCCATGATTCTCAACCTTGGATTTCCATTAGGATCATCTGGGGGCCTTTAAAAAAATATTGATGTCTAAGCCCCTTTTCAGATTAATTAAATCAGAATCTCTTGGGGGAGAGAGCAGGGCACTGGCATTTTGAAAAAGCTCTTCAGAGGACTCTCATGGACAGTAGGGGTTGGAAGCCTGTAGCTTGTAGGGTTTCATCTCCAGAATATCAAAGACCTCTCTTTTCAGTTATTCATTCAATCAATTCTTGAGAGAGTGCTAAGTATCAGAAAAGGAGACAGCAGACCACAAAGGAATCTGAACACATATAAAGGAATCCTTGCATTTCCAAAGAAGAGAGAATGAGGTTTACATTCATGCCACACATTTTCTTATGCCCTACAATGAGTTATAAGCATTGAGAAGTTAGCTTTGAGCATTATAAACCAAACTCTGCCTTCATTTGTGCTTATAGTCAAGGAAAATCAATTTAAAAATTAGACACTGAGGATGACAGCATCAAGAAATAAAATCAGAAATAATGTGGTAGTGTTTGAGACTGAATGGTGGATCCTCATAACATGAAGGAAACAGTTAGGTGGAAATTAGAGAGGAAGTCCCAGGCAGAGTGATGAGTGCATGTAAGAAAACGTGGTGGTCAGAGAGATTGTAGGGAATCTTGATGGGTAAGAGAAATCAAGTAGAACTGGGCAATACATATGAGTGGCTCTGAGCACCGGAAGGTACAGCTGTTGCTTTGATGGGCATTTGGTTTCATGAAAAAAAGTCTATGAATTGTGCCTTGGAAGAGAACACTTGGCAACTGTGGGTGAAGAGATCGTGGGGTTTTCTTCTGAAAAATGTATCCCCACCAAGTTCAATGCTATTTGGTGAATTAACACAGGGGAATTTCAATTGATGTGCTGATAACTATTACAGAGATTCATGTGAGGTGACATTTCTCAGATGGAGTTAAAGCAGTATATGAAGATGAGACATTTTAGATTCACTTTGATACACATACCATGTTTCTGTAGCAAGGAATGATGAAACCCATTTCATGTTCAAGGCATTTTATGGGGTATTTGATCATACTGTGATGCCGAAGATTGTGTCATTTACTGAAAAAAAATCTGTTTCTAGTTGTGGTGTGGCTCAGTCTTAGCACATACCTTTAATCCCTCAGCTGGAATACAGACATGTCCTTAGTACACACCTTTAATCAACAAAGGTAAAGTTAGTTTGTAGAAGGAAGCACCAGTATTTAAAAGAGATGTCGAATTGAGGGGCAGACAAAGTGATGAATCAGAGAAAGAATTGACAGTTTAGAATATGCCCAACTCCCATGAGAAGAGAGAGGAAAGGGAAGCAGTGCAGACAGAGGGGAAGAGGCAATTTCACTAGGAGAGTTTTAAAGAGACAGGTTGAAAGGAGAACAAGCTAGACACAGGTGAAGATAGAACAAGGTAGAGAATGAGAAGTAGCTAGAAGATTAGAATATATTTTCAAAGTTACTATGAGGCCAAACAGAGCAAGTCAGGAAAAGCCCAAATAAGCCAGATTCAATCAATCAGCTTGGAGAAGAGTTTGAGCCAGAACAGCTGAGTTGAACCATCCAGCCAGAGATGAGAAAGAACTAGGAAGGACGAGTTTATTCAGCAATACATCTCAGAGGCTGAAACACTCTAGGCTTAGATAAGATTCCGTGGAGGCTAGAAGCTTCTAGGAATAGGCCTAGGTTAGCAGACTGAGGCAGTAAACCTCCAAGACGACAATTACATAGGAGAATAAGAGTCACTGTTACAAAGGCACTTGACTGGAGCAGGAGGCCTAGGAGAATGTAGGTCAGGGAGGCAGTGAGCAGAACCACTGGCCAGGACATGAGGCAGTGGGGCGTAAGTGAACCTTAAGAAACATTTCTGAGTGATTGTGTTGATGGAATGGGTCAAAAAATAGGACAGTGTAGATAGCCTGATGAGGTTACTATAGAATCTGGTGTGCAATGGGCCAATAAAAACGAACTTTCAACCTAAGAGAGGACTTTTAGAGATGTCAGTCACTTGAGCACATTAGTAGGCTAAGGAGAAAGAGCCACCAGACAAGGCAAGAATAAAGATGAAAGAGGCCACAGTGGCCTTAAAGTGGTCCTGAGATAGCTATACAGGGTAGGATTTAAAGAGCGGTGAGAGGGAGAATTTCCAACAAGGAGTATGTCTTCTTTAAAGACTAGAAGGGGCTGGGCAGCATGGCACACATGTGGATCCTAATACTGCTTCATTCAGCATACACTGTCACAGGGGCTGGGGAGATGGCTCAGTGGGAAGAGCACTTGCTCTCCAAGCATGAAGACCAAGCAAGATGACCTGAGCTTGACTCTTCAGAACCCACATACAAAGCCTGACCTGGCTGCATGGTCAGTACTCCAGTATGGTGGTGGAAGCAGTTGGGTCCTGAGAGCTTGCTGGCCAGCCAACCTAGCAGAAAAGACTGGCTTTTAGTTCATGGATGAGAGATTCTTTTCAGGTAGTAGGGTAGAGAGTGATGGAGGGGACATCTGATGATTTGCTCTAGTCTCTACATGCACACACATGGGCATGTGTACCAGAATATTTACTTGCATGTATCATATACCACACACACACATGTAAATGTGAGCACACATGTGTACACATGCACACCCACAACCCCCATACTCACATATACACTTGCCCACTCACACTTGCACACACACACATATACACACACACAGAGATCACTATAAAAGACAACATTGTCACAGAAAAGACTTACCAGAAACAAAATGAAATTGTTACTTTATTTCTTTTTTCTTGGACAACAGTTAAGAAAGGTAAAAAAATAAAACCTGTTCAGGGGAACATTAAAGGGAAAAAAAAGAACCCCATCAAATTAGGAAATGCTGGATCCAATAATGGGATTTCCTAGAAAATTTAGAATTTACCAAAATACTCATTATGTTCCCACCATTGTTAAATGAAGTCACACCTTCCCTGCTTTTTTTTTTTTTTTATTTTAATGAGATTGCCAAACTAAAAAGGTTTTGAAATGACTGAAATGACTCCGAATGCCCTCTAAATAGTAATCATGATTTTTGTTGTTGTTGTTGTTGTTCTAAAATCATTCCTCAGATCAGGCCTTTTATCAGCAGTACTCAGAGAGCAGAGGAAGCCAATGATACTTTTGTTTAATCATGACTTTCTCTACACCTCAAAAGCAACTCCTGCCTCGCTCAGATCCAACTTTGGCTATTAGCTTTTGTGTTGGGTGGGTGATCTTTCTATCCCGGCATGAGCCAGAGCAGTGGGCTATCTCTGAATGTAACTGTTATATCATCAGCCATAATAGTTTCCTCTTCCAGGGAAATTTCTTAAACGCATGATTTCAAAATCAATAAACACCCCATAGCCTTCTGTTTCAGAATTTACTTATTCATGAGATGTTTATCTCTGTATGTTCCCGGGAAGAATTCATATTGCTTAATCCCAGCATATTGGATTGAATACTTATCAGTTGGAAATTAGTCCTTATTAGATTTTCCTGGCAACTTTGTAACTGTTGCCAGGGTTTCCTCTCCTAGAGAACAGGTCTTTACTTTTAAATCTGAAGAAGAAAAGAAACTCATGTTAGCATCCTAAGAATTATTAAGAATGGCTTGCCTGCTGGCAGTCTGCTCCATTTTAGTGTTCACAGGGGTAAAGTCCTCATGTCCCCCCAAAACGATGTTTTCTCAAGAGTAGTTTCATCAAGGCTGTGGGTTTTCAGTATTGACCCAAAGAGACTCCATCTCTGACAGGACAGGTAGTGACAAACTGAAAGCAGAGTTGCTTTTCCAGAAGGCTGGCTGCTTCTGACAGCCTTTGTTTGGTCACATGGTCACTGGACGCATTCCTCCCAATGTAGAATGTGATCTGGTATCTAAAGAATTATTTTGTACTTCTGTGGCTGGGAGAGCAAGAGGCGTATCCTGCCCCTATTGCCTGATGGAAGCAGTCTGCTCAGGATGGCCAGAGCCTAGGGAATAATGCTATGAGCTCTGGGCTCATTTGAATAATCTCCCCACTCATTAAACACAGCTGCAAGGCAAGAGGCAGAAGAGTTCAAAAGGCAAGCCAAGGGAATATATTAGTAATAAAATTATTGTTAAGGCCTGTAGGCATGTTTTCCCAATATTTTTGTACTTCATTAATTACAACAAGACCACTTTTGTCACTTACTAAAGAAAAAAAGCAGGGGAAAAAAAAGGAGGTTAGAGGGCTATTTTGACTAAGAGTTGTAAGTACAATGTATACACGTTAGGGAAGTGTTAGGTATACTGCAATTAAACTTTAAGAAAATCTTTGGATGTTATCCAACGAGTCATTTCTTCATTGTATAATTTAAATCCCCGGTGAGCTAGGATTAGAAACTGTTGGCACAAAGCAGCTGCATGAGTCAGTCTATCCTTAGTGCCCTGTGTGCATGTCTCCACCCAGCAGCCTCCAGAGCACTGTGTGTGTGTGTGTGTGTGTGTGTGTGTGTGTGTGTGTGTGTGTGTGTGTGTATACCCACCCGAGCATGCACTCTGCTGCGGTTTTTTTTTTTTTTTGTCTAAATTCCAGAAAACCTCTTACCCACACCCACATCAGGCATCACATTTATTACAGAAAATATTGAGTGGGGAAAAAAAGAAAAGGGCAGGAACAAAAGGCATGGAGAGAAAGCAGCATTTCTCCTCCTTTCTGTCCCGGAGAAGGATGCTGTTGGTTTCTCTGGAGTTTCGGACTACAAGGTTGTGGCCTTAGTGTGATTCCAAGGTTGATTCCTGATCTATCTTCGCCCCTTAATCCCATTGACAACATCTTGTAAGGATGATTCACCATGACGACACTTAGATTTTAATACACTTGGATTTTGAGTGGTCCAACTCTGCAGCCCATTCTCTGTCCCAGCCTGGGTTGTGGATTGTGTCATGTTTTCTTCCCCCAGAGACTCCTGTCCTTTTCTGAGCTGAGGCAGATGATAGCCACTCTGTCACATGCTTCCTAGGGGGAATCTGATGATGTCCTGTTGTCCTTTGTTTTTCTTCCTTTCACACACTGCCTGGATTCACAGAAAGCGGGGGTGGATGTATCAGAATTCCATTATCTTTTCTCACGTTAAATTCTTCCTGAGACAGGAAGCAAAGGAGGGGCTGATTTAAACAATGACTGAAGTTATTTCATTAATTTTCAAAAAATCCTGCCCACTGTCACTGTATGAGAATAGCTCATCTTAAATGTAAACTCAGGTGTAGTGGAAAGAAGCCCCCATCCTTGACCTAGAAGCCATTTCCAACTGACAACCACTTGCAAAGGAGAACTTAGTTTTCTCTAGCAGAGTCTCATTGGGGATACAAACCACTCTTACAGGCAGGCCCCCATGCCCAGCAGTAAACGGCCAACACAAGATGACCTTAATGCCATTTTGAATGATCTTTGTCTCATAATGCTTTGTCAGAGAGCTTTGATTTAATATCTATCTATCTATCTATCTATCTATCTATCTATCTATCTATCTATCATGTATCATCATTCTATTATCTATCTCTATATTTACCTTACATGTGCTTTGCATATATATTAAGATTTTTGGTTTTGTGTGTGTGTGTGTGTGTGTGTGTGTGTGTTTTATAGTATTTCCATGTATGCCTCTGTGTCTTTTATGTGTCTCGTGTTTTCGTCTCTTTTCCTTCTGCTTATTTGTTTTTTCCTATTCCAGTTTGTTTATTTTTGTTTATCCTTATATTATTTTATCGTTATTTTCATATACCTGCTTGTTTTCTAACAAGAGAGAGGGAAATGATGGGGATTCAGGCAGGAGGGGAATTGGGGAGGATGCGGGAGGTGTTTGGGGGAGTGAAGTTATAATTAAAATGTATTGCATGAATATATTGAATTTCAGTGGAAGGAAAAAAATGGATCCTCGGGAAACAGTGAAGGGCTTCTTACACTGAAAAGTTTGAAGAACAGGGTAGTGGCTTGCTTCTGAGTTTTTGGATTGATCACATCTGTTCTACATGAAATTGTTGTTGTTGGCTGATAGGTAGAAACTGAGCATAGAAGGCTGAAAAATATCCAAATATCCGAGCCAGAGGTCCCTTACTGTGAATGTTACCTTGTATGACAAAAGTTCATTGGGAAATTATCTTACTGGGAGAAAGGCTCTTCTATGTTTCATTGGATCACATGTGTTTTTGTACTGGATAGGCAGCTGGAGATCTGATACCCAACTGCTGAAGTTAGGTCCTGGTTCTTTCTCCCAGCCCCATACTCCAAGAAATAAGACTCAGACACAAAATATGTTTACAAATACCTTGACCATATAGCTAGGCTCTTCTCTCACTAGAATCATAGCTTAAGATTAACCCATTTATCTTAATCTACACTTTTACCATGTGGGTGGTTACCTGGGCATCTGTCTTCTCACATCTTCTTGGAGGAATCTTCCCATGTCTGGCTCTATCCTAGAATTCTTTCTCTTCCCAGATGTCCCACCCTCTATTTTATCCCTAGACCATAGGCCACAGGCTTTTTAATTGACAAGTGGTACATCCATATAATACACAAGAAAGCCTCTCTACACCTAACAGAGGTATTGCGGAGATATGATAGGGATCAATAAAGGGTCAGACCAAGGATGTGGGCAGCTACCACCATCTGAATGAGGAAAGGGATGAATTCTCCTCCATTGCCTTTGGAGGAGGCAGTGTTGACTTGAAAGTACCTTGCTTTGAGCCATAATATTGATTTTGGACACATAACTTCCAGAAAAGCAAATTACTGAGGTAAGCCATCGCGAGTGTGGTAATTAGTAATTATGCAATTGGAAATGAATAGCACGGGTGTACCTCAAACATCGAGGCTCACCTGCAAGGTGAACAATCCCATGATACATTTAAAAATTCTATTTCTGTAAGTGGATATTTCTAAAATTAATGCATCACCCAGCTATTTTCTCTTGAGCAATATTGATATGTGAAAGTTTAGCAAAAGAAAAAGAGATCTACTAATTTAATGGATAGAGATTTAAAAAGAGACGTGCAACTTATTAATTTTCCCTGCTTCTTAGAACTGACCTTGATGCCCAGGAAGGAAGCAGGCATTGGGTGTGAAATACACAAGACTCTCCTAAAACAAGGATTTGGCTATTGCTGTGTTTCCTCTTTTAGTTGTTTGACATGTTCTTACAGGGGAAATTTAAGTGGTCAAAGTGAGTCAGGATATCATTTGAGCCTAATAAGATGCATACTGTAGCCTTCTGAGCTATGGAACCCAAGGATAAAAAGAGAAGACTGGGCTGCCTAGAGTTCTCTGTGTAAGACTGAGCTTTGTGTGTTCATTGGTGTTATCTCTGTTCAGCTCACATTACACTCTGGAACCAGAGGGGTAGCATAAGCTAGGGAATAACACACCAATTTGTTTTCTAGTGCGAAATGGTGGTCAGCCCTGCACACATAATATATGTGACATTATAAATACTAAACAGATTATATTTATGAATATATAAATATATGTATAGATACATATACATACATATATAGAAAAAAAAAGGCCATGAATTGAAACAGTTAGGAGGGGTATGTGGGAGCCTTTGGAGTGTGGAATAAGAAGGGAGAAATGCTGTAATTAAATTATAATCTCAAAAAGAAAAAAAGACAAATGGACCAAAGAAAAATAAGAAGCCTTAAGAATCCAGATGTAGAGCTTTCAGTTTCCAGTACCATGTCTAGCTGAGTGCTGCCCATGCCTGCCACCATGCGGATGAGGGACTAAACCACTGGGCTGTAAGCCATCCCCAATTAAATACTTTCCTTTATAAGAGTTGCTATAGTTATGAACTCTACTCATAACAGTAAAACCCTAACTAAGGCATCCGTATCAAAGTTTCTTCAAGTACACGGTTTAGATTTTACTGAAGTTATTCTTAACTTTACCTGCTCACACTGTGTTCTTGGTTCCCCTTGTTGACAGGCTGTTGAGGACACACAGCTATGCCCCGAGCTGCCATTCTCTGCTGGTTTCCTGTCTCTCCTGTGAACATTAGACTTCACCCTAAAATTTATCAATTTATCTTAACTCAACTAATTACTTAACTTTGAGCTCATCTGCTGTGCACAGCAGATTGACTCTGAAGGTCCCCTTTCCCCGGCCCACCACACAGACCTCACATCATAATCCTGACACATCCTACCCCCTTTGCTTGCCTTCGTACATAGGCTGCTATGGCAAAGTGTCATGCTAGGGAGCTGATAAACCACAGACCTCCGTGTTCCTTGTAGTTACTGGGGATGAGACAAGACATCTTCCTGTACTTTCACTTAGATAGAAGCATCTTCATGTCTTTTCATGTGCTAAATGGGACAGGGTAGCCATCTGGGGTTTTACAGGACATGCACTTCATATACAGACCTCATGCTTATGACTTTAACACCTATATTTTCATACCATCACCTTGGCTCATCTCCTAATACTGTCCATCGCCTTGCAGCTTAAGATTTCAAGGTGTGAATTTTAAAGGATACCAGCTCTCTCATTACAGCATTCGGATGACGCCTCACCAAAACTCATTTCCTTTGTATATCTGAAATGTGTTCATTTCCCTTCAATAGCCCCAAAGCGTTCAATTGTTCTAGCATTAAATCAAAGGTCTAGAATCCATTCTCACCTAAATATCATCCGAAGTGGGTTTAACAAAGCTTCTAGGTGTGATTTGCCGTTAGGCAAATTGTTCTCAAGATCTCAAAGGATGAAATCAAATATGTTATGTTCATCCAAACTACAGCAGTGGGGCAGGCACATTATAAGCAAGTGGCAGTTTCCAAGCAAGGCCGAAATCCAGTAGTGCAAATACACATTGCAAGACTCCAGATGAATGCATTTGACTTGACATCCATTTGTGGAGAATACATTACTGCTTCAATCTCCAATGCTTAAGGTGATGCCACTCCCATGGCTTTGCTGAGTGCTGCCTCTGCTGCAGCTCACAGATTAGCATTTCACGTCTGAAGATCCTTATGTTGGAATGGGAGGCTGCTGCATTTATTGGTCTGAGGTCTCCCAGACCTGGCTCCAACTCTGTGGCTCCCTTAGGTACTGCCCCATTGACAACTCTACACAACTGTTAAGGTAGCTTACTTCCTGGGTCATATTTTAAAGGTTCTTAACAGCTCTGTCCCTCACAATATAGGTAGAGTGAGTCATGCTTCATGACTTGTCTACTTTGCAGGGTAAAAGATAATTACTGCCTAGTAGCCATCAAGGTTTATCGGTTGCTCCTCCCAGATGAGTAGCTAGTTTGGTTTATACTGTTGCTAGATCGTCCAGGGATCACCAGGCCAGGATGGAGGGATAGGAGCCTTGCAGGCATGTTATTCTTATGGTGCTTAAACTTTGAGCTTATTACAAAAGGAGAAGACTTCAGCATCAGCAACATTCTCAGGGGGAAATATATCTTCATTGTTTTGGTAATAGTACTTAGCTTGCCTATTCATATCTATTTTCCTATTAAGATATTCCTCAAATTCATTTTCCGGTTAATCATTCCTCGATTTTCTTTTTCAAAAACATTTGTCTTATGATATGGTTGAGCTGAGAAATTTTAACTTCTGCTTCATGTAAAAGTATATATTATTTATATGTGTGCATGTGCAAGTATGTGCACATTTGTATGTGTGAGAGCCAGTAGAAGCCAGAAGAGTTGTTGGAGCTCCTGGCATTGTAGTTGCAGAAATTTGGTACCTATGAGCCTTCTATATGTGAGGCAAGTGTTCTACCACTGAGCTACAAACCACATCCCAGAAACGCATTTCTTAGAGCTCTTGGCGGTTTAAGTCCAAGATCAAGAGATCAGCAGATTCAGTGTTTGATAGGGCTCACTTTTTCATAGATGGTGGCTTTTCACTTGGTTCTCAGCTGGTTAAAAGACAAGACCCCCCCTACCCCGCCACCCCATCCTTTTTTCTATCTATGGATATATTTTGGTTCCATGCATCATTGTGCACTATGTACATATGGTACCCACAGAGACCAGAAGAGGGCATCATATCTCCTAGGACTGGAGTTACAGATGGCCATGAACTGCCACATGGGTGCTAAGAAATTGAGCCCAGGACTTCTGGAAGAGTAATCAGTTCTTTTTAATCTCTGAGCTCTCTCTCTCATCCATAGGACATTTTTTGGAAGGACGTTCATCCCAATTTTGAGTGTTTCACCCCTATAATCCACTCACTCAGTGAAGGTTTCACCTCTTAATGTTTTTATGTGGGCTTCTGACCCTAGCACCTGGCTTCCTTGATGCCATCTCCAGATCTTTCTCCTTGTGCTCCGACTTCCTCTTAACCTTGGATGCTAACTTCCCATGATTCTTTCTTAAGTTCCTTTCTGGGCTCATTCAGCATATCTACTACCATCTTATCTATGATGTTATAGCTTACATCGTAGCTGTTAGGATTATGGCCACACAGCCTATATCTCCAATTCAGTTCCTCTGCTGAGTTCTAAGTGTACTTGTCCGGCCACCCTCAGACACCATCTACAGATACCTGACACTTTGTAAGTTTACAAAACAGATCAGCATTTTTTCTATAATTGTGTGCCTCTCTTGTATTTCCAGTTCTTGTTGCAGGTACCATTTTCAACCCTTGGCTACTCTTACAAACCTCCAAGTCTAGTCAATCTCCGAGTCTTCCTTTGTCTGTCTCTTTACCCATGCCTGCTATAAATGCATTTCCAATTTACTCACTTTTCACATGTTAGTTCTTTTAATGTCTCCCTTAGCAAATTATTGCAACTGATTTTTTTTTTAACTTCTACCCTTTCCATACCAATCATTTTCTACCACTTACTGAGAATCATCTTCCCAAATGATACATCTGATTATATAATCCTTTTCCCTGGACCTTCACCACATTTCTTTGTCTTACTATAGCATTTAAATGCTTTCACAGGGTTGCTATGAGCTGATGTCTGCTCATCATTCCTAAATAACCTCTGGCCCATTCATATTTGAATAGATAGCAATGACAGGCATGTGCCAATTTCTTTCCTCACAGACTTTGTGCTTGATCCCCCATGAAATAATTTACTCCCCTGTTTTCCCTATGTTAACTCTGACTCAGCCTTCAGATTATGAGCCAATCATATGTTTTAACTCTTCTTACCTTATGCCCTTTGCTTTCCCATTTTTTGAGTTTTAGTTGACAAATAAAAAGAGTATATAGTCAAGCTATGCAATTTGGTGTTTGATTTCCATGGTGCAATGGTTACCACCTCAAGTCAATCACCATGATCTTTGCCACTCATGCCTATCCTTTTGGCTGTCTGGGAGGATGCGTGTGAATGTGGTAAGGCCAGTGAAAGCCTGCATTCAGCAAGTGGAACAGTATGGCCTTATTTATAGGCTTATAGTCCCCAAGTCAGACACTGGATTATCAGAGGTTACCCGTCTTACATCTCAAACTTTGTCGGCTGATTTTATGCATTTTGAGTTGCAGTACAAGGATGCTCAGAGTTGGATAATTCACAGATAAAGGGGCTTATTCTTACAGTTGAAGAGGCTTAAGAAGTACACAGAATAATTCTTGAAGATACCAATTTCATTTCCTTTAGGTTGATACTCAGAAATAGGGTTTGCTCAGTTTCACAGTATCTCTATTTTCCATTTAAGGTGACAAATTGGTGGCGGGGAGAAGATGCCCCATCTGGGAAGGACCACATGGTGGTTTGATTAATGGAAGAAAGTAGAGGGAAAACAGATTAATGAGGGAATTCACTCAAGGCTGCCGATCTTGTATTGTAAAAATCTTGATCTTCAGCTAATTAATCCAGTCCTAAGGAAAGGAGAGCTCAAAAATGTAGGAGAAGCAATTTTTGATGTCTGAGGACAGACACCATGACCCAAGCATTTTCCAGAAGACCCCATATCCTTTAACATGAAGAATTAAGATTCAACTTGAGTTTGGGTGAGAGCAAACCATATTCAAGTCATAGTGCACTGTTTGATAACCATCTTCCCATTTATTGTTTTCTCCTGGCCTCTGACTGCTACAATTCTATTTTCTGCTCTTATAAATTTGAGTGATTGAAATTACACACATAAGCAATGTCATAGAGTATCTGTCTCCCTCTGTCTGGCTTTTGAAATTGAGTATAATGTCCTCTAGATTCATCCATGTTGTAAGATTATGGCATAATTATCTTCTTTTTTATGACTGAATGGTGCTCAATTGTCTGTATCTGAACATTTGTACTGGGTCTTGTCCATTTTGAGTTGCAATAACAGAACATTTGAGACTGGGTAATTTATAAAGAAAAGAGGTTTATTTTGATTCACATTTTTTTCTATTCATTTGTTGCTGTACATTTAGATTATTTCCATATTATAAATATTACTGCAATAGGCATAAGCAAAAAAAAAATCTTTTTTGGAAATGGCATGAAAATCACAGGCAACAACTGCACAGATAAACAAGACAGACTGTATCAAACTAAAAGCCTCTGCATAGCGAGGAAACAATCAACAAACCTGAAAGGCAACCTACCGACTCAAAACACTATCTGCATCTGTGTAGTGAATCCAGGGTTGTTATTCAAAATATGTAAGAAAGGTATACAAATAAAACAATACTAAGGAACAAATCGTCTGACTAGGAAAAAAAAAAAAAAAGCGTGAATGACCAGAATAGACATTTTGTCAAAGCAGAAATGCGGAAGGCTTCAGCATCCTGAATCAGCAGGGAGGAACAAAGGAAAAGCACAAGAAGATGTCAACACACACCTCCAAGTAAAGAACCCTGTGGGAATGTAAATGCTAGAGCCATTAAATTGAAAATCAAGCTACAGTGTGACTGGGCAAACTCTCCTTCTGAGTATCAACTCGAAAGGACTGAAATTGTTATCCCCAAAAGATGCTCCATGCACTGCTTAGCATCCAGGTATGCACTTAGAGTAGATGTTCTGGAGGCTGCCTACTTACCTTCTTGTAGGGCTACTAAGGCTGGTGGTTTGAATGAGAAGTGTTCTGCATAGGCTCAGACATACATTTAAACAACCAGTCCCAGTTGGTGGCCATGTTTAGTAACACTAAGAGCCTTTAAGAAGTAGGGAGCCTTCCTGCAAGAAGGATATAACACTGAGGGTGGGCTTTGAGATTTTTATAGCCTGGCCCTACTTCCTGTCTTCTTTTAGCTTACTGTGTACAGATGAAAAGTGATCACTCTGCTTCCTGACTGCCAGGTTGGCCTCACCTCCTTCGGCCACACATTCCCTGTCTCCTGAACCATGCTCCAAGCCAAAATAATCCTTTTCTCCTCTAAGTTGTCTTTTGTCAGGGTTTTCTTCCACAGCGACAGAAAACTAATGAATACAGTAAGCCAGTAAATACCACAGCCAGTCAAACCGACATTTCTGATAAACTATGATATATTCAGTAGGAATATATCACAAGGGATCTTATCTCCATAGGCTATTCTCCCTTGGGGCAATGATGAACTCTGGTTTCCAGCACCTTGACCTGATCCACAGCACACAGCTCACTCACTGTTTAGTGTCTCAACACACCATGTAATAAAGTCTACTTGTACATTTGTGTTTGTATGCTATGTGTTGACATGTTTCTGGACTGTGCTGTTGGACTATTCTGATTATAGAACATGTTCAATTTCATCACATACTCCTCATGTGTATTTAAAGCAGCCAGAAGTGATAGTTTCCACTGCAGTTCAATCTTTACTAACTCTTTTGTAAGGTCCATCTTTAGAACCTCCACTGTGTCAGAGGAAAGCATGACCCTGAACCACAATAGATGCAGAAAATGTAAGTTGCACATTTTAGCTACCATTTAGATCAATGGAAGGGCTTTTGTATTCTCCAGTATAAGTGTTTTCTGCCTCTGCCTAAGATAGACATTGTCTAATCTCCAAGGCTTTGAAGAGACTCATTAAATGTGGAAAAGAGCAAGGGTTTGGCTTTTCATTAATTTTGGCATGCAAGTTCACTTAAGAATTGATAGGTAGATGTCATTTCCCAGGAACCTTTTTTGAAACAAAAGCAAAAGTAAGATAGAGTTCACAGAAGGTCTCCTTTCAGAGAACGCTAGGGGTTCAGGTGGCCAGTGGAAGGGCTTTCTTTGTGTGGACTGAATGGAACAGAAGTAAACAAGTCTCAAGGCGAATGCCTAATAGTCCCACCTAATGCCTTCCCTCTAGAAATAAAAGCAAAAGCTCTCAAGTCCTTTTGTAAAGTCTGAGAAAAGGAAAATGCCATACCACCTGAGCACTCATTCAGCGACTTTCTTCTATAATAGTGCTTTGCTCAGGGATGTAGTTTAACAAACAAGGCACGATGCTACTTGCAGATTTGGGACAAAACACCATACTGATTTGTTTTTTTTTTTTTTGGGGGGGGGGGGGGCAAGTATACTGTTCTCAAGGCAGGTGGCCGACCCTCTGGATGAAGACTTTGACTGTTGACTGAAATGAAGCAAAACTTTCCACCCACTTCTACCCTTTAAAACTTAGTTTGGGGTTCACAGTAATAGCAACATCTTCTAGCCTTTTGAGTGGCTGTTTGTAACATACACGAGTCTGAAACAAAGAGGAAGCATTCCATAAGCAAGAAGAGCATACACGACCCTGCCCCGCCCCCAGGGGATTTAAACACATTAAAATCAAAATGTGCTCTCCTTGCAGGATTTAATTGAACTATTTCTCAGTAGCTGATATCTAGTCTATGCTATTTATATTTAATGTAGCTGTAAGTAAGGGATACTGTGGATTGTGTCTCTGGGCTAATCATGCTGACGTGTTTAGGAGAACGCTCTAGGGCTTTGTGTAGCAGTGTTCTGCGCTTGGGACAGTGTGGTGTTATTTGCATTTCTAAGGTTGAGGATGGTTTCTGTGAGCTTATGCTCTTCTAGATAAAGAAAAGGGACTCACCCCTAGAGGTAGCAAGAGCCAAGAGTGACGTGCAGGGAGTGAGGAAAGTGAAGTCCATGACCGTCGTGCTGTCTCCAGAAACCACATGAACGCCTGTGATCCATGCTGCTTGTGATGGTTTGAACATGCTCCGCCCAGGGAGCCGCACAGCTCCAGGGAGCCGTGAACAGACACCATGACCAAGGCAACTCATATAAGGACATTTAATTGGGACTAGCATACAGGTTCAGAGGTTCAGTCCATTATCATCAAGGTGGGAGCATGGAAGCATCCAGGCAGGAATGGTGCAGGAGGAGCTAAGAGTTCTACATCTTCATCTGAAAGCTGCTAGGAGAAGACTGGTTTCCAGGCAGCTAGGATGAAAGTCTTAAAGCCCATGTCCACAGTGATACACCTATTCCAACAAGGCCACACCTACTCCAACAAAGCCACACCCACTCCAACAAGGCCACACCCACTCCAACAAGGCCACACCCACTCCAACAAGACCACACCTACTCTAACAAGGCCACACCTCCTAATAGTGAAACCCTAACTAGGACGCTGCCACTGACTGTAGAGGGCAAGGAAGCTTCCACTGCAGTGGTGGCCATGACTGCAGACTCACAGTTGAGAATGAGGGACATAGGTGGCTCCTGTGACAACCTCTCCTACTCTCATCCCCCCTAAAAGACATAGTCTAGACAGGAAGCCATGAAGAGAGAACTCTTTAACAACTGTGATAAGGATGTTAGAGTGCGGGTGTTCACAGAGATGGCTACTGGTGGGGTTGGGATTGGGGAAGGAATCTGTATTCTTTAAGAGACTGGTCACTGGGAGTTTGACCATGCTCCAGCGAGTATATGGATGATTCAAACTGGACTTGGTATATTTTTTTTCTTTTACTTCTTTTTTGGGAGAGGTGGGGTAGGGTAAGAAGTCACAAGGGATGGGAGGTGGGAGGATCTTGGAGGACTGGAAGGTGAATATGATTGGGTTGCATCATATGAAAATTTCAAATCAATAAAAGTATTATGTTGAAAAGAAAACGTTAAACAAGTCAAGTGTTACTCTACTCATTGTGAACACACATTATTAAAGATGGAGAGGAGATGGAGGCATGATACCTAGGACCACTCCAGGATAAGAAGGAACAAGTATGCTTTCCTGGTCCCTTCAGTCCTTCCTTCTTTTTCATTGCAACTTGCAATTTATGGTACCTATTTCAGGCATATTAGAGCACATATCACTGACACCAGCGGTGGGGTGAATGGAACGTAATGCATGCAGTTATGGGGTTATCAGCTCAGACACATTTTTTAAAAACACCTTTCCTTCTTTTTTTTTTATGACTTAGTGGTCCTAGACAAATGACATTTCAATGGGTTGTGAGAATTGACAACAGAACATCTCTATTCCTCAAAATTCAATAAAATCTCTAAGATTGCTTGCCACAGGCAAGGAAGAAGGACCCCTGAGTCTAGGCTCTGTGCTGTTTAATTTTTAAAGACAACATTGGGCACATAGGAGACATTCTTTGCTTTCATCCAGGGTCCAAAGTCAGAAGGTATGGGTACAGAAAGACTGAATCTCTGAAATCCAGCTGAGTCTTCCTATCTGTTAAATGATTTCTTCTAACCAAGCCTCAGTTTCTATGTTTAAGGTGGAGATAGCGGTACCACCTTCTCTTCCCAGCACACTGAGAAGACTGACTATGAGTGAGATCATATAGGCAAAGGCCCTAGCATTATGCTTCCTAAACTACATGCACACTGGTCAGCTGAATTCACCACCTATGTCCAACTGTAGGCCGCAAGTAATAAGGGCTAACTTCACAATCAACTGTTCATACAGACATCTTGACAATGGAGAAGCCAGAGAAGCCTTGAGGGTCACACTTTCCTTCAAGCTTCTGTCTTGTGTCACATAGTCCCTTTGGTACTTGAGACAATGCCTTTGCCCCTGTTTGGCTTGACAACCTCATGCCTAGCCTGTTCTCCATCTGAGTCAGGATTTCACAACATATATTGACAGACTTCTTGAGATATTTCTTGCTGTTAAGAGGGTATTTTAAATCATTTCTCTCCCCTTTCAGCAGGTCCCAAATTCTTTACTTTCTTTAAATTCCAGATCAATGTCTACCATCCCTGCTTAGCCTGGGTGGTTTGCCATCTTTCTTTGTCAGCGTTTCTAAACCGTTCAGACTGTGTTTTACAAACTCAATTATTATTATTGCTTTTTTTGCCCTCTTCCCTTAGTAGCATTAGGCATGTAAGCCTTCATTTCCTCACATAGATTTTTGTTTCTTAAGGGTCAGGAGGATACTCTGTGTTCCCTTTATTCCCTGTAGCACCAGCTGAGTTCTGAGAATGCAGGAAGGATAGAATACATTTATTTTTTGTCACTGGCTTATTTATGGAGAGTTCAGAATGTCAGCGAAGTATGTTGAGACAAACACCAGCGAGTAATTTTAAAACTAAGTAAGTGGAAGAAACTCAGTGGGGACTCAGGGTCGAAGGTGGAGAAGGAAGACAGGAAAGTCAGAGGCGCCAAGTTTGCCTTGTGTGGTGCAGGGAGGACGGTGAGTGTTGGTCTAGAATTCTAATACATGGACCGGCACTTAGCCCCATATGAAGGAGACAGAGACTATCCAGGAAAAAAGAGCTGTAGCCTTGCATCAGAGTCACTGCTCCATCGGGCATGGGCTGTGTGCTCACAGAAGATCCACAAAACCCCTCTGGCCCTGTGCTTCTTTGATTATAAAATAAAACACTTGCCTTGGGAAACATCAAAAGCCCTAGCTTAGTGCTTCTCAACCTAGCTCAGTGCTTCTCAACCATCTGAATGCAGCAACCCTTCAATACAGTTCCTCATGTTGTGGTGACCCCCCCACATAATAAAATTATTTTCGTTGCTACTTCGTAATTGTAATTTTGCTACTGTTATGAATTGTAATGTAAATATCTGTGTTTTCTGATGGTCTTAGGTGACTCCTGTGAAAAAGCCATTCGATCCTCAGAGGGGTGGAAACCTACAGGTTGAAAACCATTACCCAAGCTGATTCTAAATCCTGTTTCTTTCTAGACCTGCTAGTGCAGACCTATAATAATAGCTACTCAGGAAACTGAGACAGGAGGACTGTAGAATGAGTTCAAGGCCAGCCTAGGCAACCTTATGAGGACCTGTGTTGAATAAAAGCGAAAACTGGACGGGATTTATAATTCAATGACAAAACACTTGCACAGCACTGACATGATACTAGGTTCAATCCCTAATACCGAGTGAATAAATGAATGAATGAATGAATGAATGAATGAATGAATATGAAAATGCAAGTGTATTTTAAGGTTGGAAAGGAAGTAAATAAATTCTGAGACAGAAAGTAGAATTTACGTTATTCATTTTTTAACCCCAGAATATACATCATAGCGTGAAGCACTGACCGTGTTCCGCCTTTGCGTCCCCTCCACCACCCCCACCCCACCCCCGCATGTGCTGTTCTTTATCTATCTAGCACAGGATGGTTAAATGTTATATGGTAGGCACTGGTTAGTACTGGCTACTAGTTGCTGAATGAAATGGGCATGTTCCTGCCTCCTGGAATTTACAATCTGGTACAGGCTCAGAATATGAGTCTATATTGGCGATGACCTTCAGGCAAGGCATAAACACACTGGGGCATGTGGGATGAGAGGCACCTAACTTGGAGTGAAGTGTGGGAAAGCTTTGAACTAAAAATCATCCTGGAGACCAGCAAGTCAAGGGACAAGAGCGTAGATCCAATGATCCTTTGGTGGGAGGGAGAATGGGAGATAGAGCCTGAAGAGATCACATCTAGTAGATAGGCATGGCTCCCAGTGGAGGGATGGGGCCATCCACCCATCTCAAAATTTTAACCTAGAATTATTCCTGTCTAAAAGGAACACAGGGACAAAAAATGGAGCAGAGACTGAAGGAAAGGCCATCTAAAGACCGCCCCACCTAGGGATCCATCTCATCTATAAACCCCAACACTTGCTGATGCCAAGAAGAGCTTGCTCAAAGGAGCCTGGCATAGATGTCTATAGAGGCTCTGCCAACACCTGACTAATACAATGCAGATACTCACAGTCAACTATCAGACTGAGCCTGTGTACCCCAATGGAAGAGTTAGAGGAAGAACTGAAGGAGCTGAAGAGGATTGCAACCCCATGGGAAGAACAACAGTATTAACTAACCAGATCCTCCAGAGCTCCCAGAGACTAAACCTTCAAGCAAAGAGTATACATGGAGGGACCCATGCCTCCAGCTTCATATGTAGCAGAGGGACTGCCTTATTTGGCTTTAAGGGGAGGGGAGGCCCTTGGTCCTGTGGAGGCTTGATGTCCCAGCATAGAGGGATTCTAGAACAGTGAGACAGGAGTGGGTAGGTGGGTGAATGAGCACCCTCATAGGCGCAAAGGTGGGGGGGAGTGGGATAGGGGGGGTTGTGGAGGGGAGACCAGAAAGGGGACAACACTTGAAATCTAAATAAATAAAGTAACCAATTAAAAAAAAGGAAAAGAGAATAAAAGAGAAGGAAAGGAAAGGAAAGGAAAGGAAAGGAAAGGAAAGGAAAGGAAAGGAAAGGAAAGGAAAGACCCCAGTGTAGTTGGAGTGCTTAGAGAATGAAAGGAGAGAGTGATCTGGGAAATCCGGGAGGGATAGGGGACAGATTATGGAATGTTCCTTTAACATAGGGAAGAGCTTTGCTTTCTGTTTTATGAAAGGTAGGGAGTCCTGAGTGGGAAGGGAGGGGAAACTGCTTGGTGGAAAGTATTTTTTGAGAGTTGGCAGTTGCAGTGTGGGTGTGTGGGGGAATGGGCTTGAGGCTGCTAGTTGGTGGGCTGGGAATACAACAGCAGTCCTGGTAAGTGGCAGACAACTGCAGCTTGCTCTGAGAAGGTAAGGAGAAAAAGTGAGCCCTTTAGCTTTCCAGGGGCTCCATTTTCTTACCTGCACAGAAATGGGCTGAGCTAAGCATCAGGATCACTTTTGGAAATTTCTGTGGTTTGGTGGAGTGACAACTCCTTGGGAGACAGTGGTTCCTGTGTGTCCCCGTGGCTGAGGGACACAGACTGGACTCTCATTGCTGCCTTTGGATGGGGGTGGGGTGGGGTGGGGACTGTTCCTGTATTCTGGGGCTTCTCACAGAATTCTTCAGATAGAATGTTTACAATAACATTTTAGACTTAGCTGCGGAGTTTCTAACAACTGCTGCTTACCTTCTTTGTTTTAAGTCTAACTAGACTCTAGAATGTAAGCTAGGAAGAAGGGCTCAGCAACATCGGCTCCTGGACAGGACACAGCGTCACAGTCAAGAACTCAAAGCAGCTCAAGATGTTTGACCCGTGTTTTCCCAGAGTGGGCTTGCCAACACTTACCAAGGATGCAAGGGGAGCAAAGAGCACCCTACTGCCACCGAGGAACCACACGTTAGTGATAGATTCAGGGAAAGAAGGATCACTGACTTCCGGTGTGTATCTACTGACGATGTCACCAGGCTCCAGTGGATAGTTTCAACCCAGTGATCACACAGATGGTTCTGATTAAATTAAGTGAGTCACAAAACGATTCCCAAAGTCATGAATCCGGAAAAGGACTGGTACGTGTGGGGTGCTGATAGGATGGGAGGGGGCTGAGAAAGGGTGATGGTAGTGAGTAGTCAGGATGTATCACACAGGAATGATTACTTATGTTTTCTTTAGACTAAATCCCTCCCCTCCCCCTCCCCTCCCCCTCCCCCTCCCCCTTACAGGAAGCTTTTGATATAAGAAAACAAATACCTCTACAGAGTGAGTTCCAGGACAACCAGGGCTACACAGAGAAACTGTGTCTCGAAATAAAAAAAAAGAAAAGAAAAGAAAAGAAAAGAAAAGAAAACAAATACCTTCAATCACTGGTTTCTTTCAACTCAGGATCAACTAGAATGAAACATGGGAACCTTTGGAAATCCTTTTCAGCAGCAGGAATACGTTCCATGCAAATCTCAAGGATTTTTATAATGACTTGTGGGCTTCCTCATACAATCAGAGGGTTTGGCTAGGACAAATCTTACTGCTTCTCTGCTGAGGAAAAAAACAAAACCACATGTGTTAATTGCAGAAAATTGAAAAATGAAGAAAAGTATAAAAGAGAAAATTAAAATTATAACTCCACTATTTAGAGCTAAGTACAGTTTGATATTTTCATTTATTTATGGTCAAGTTTCTCCTACCAAGGTAAATGAATATGGTATCATATTTAGATGTATAATTTTGTCTTTTGTTAGTCCCGTGGGTAGGTACAGTGTTTAAAGGTTCTCTTATTAGCTGGGCTGTTAATTCAATTAATCTAATGTAATGACTATTACAGTTCCCAGGTTAAATTCAAGGAATGTCTATTTTCCCTAGCCTTACTTTATTCACCTGTAAAATGGGTATGGTAACAACATAAGGATAAAAATAGCAGTGTGTGTAAAAAGCTCCTGTTCCAATGCTTTGATCTCTAGAAATAAAAATGGGCTAATTTTGCTCTGTGATTTCATCTTAGATCCTATGATCTAGGGTCCTCTTTCTTCTCCTCTTGTTCATTGTGACTCTTTTAAGTTTCTTCTCTGATCTAAAAGGTAGGAAATTCTATATTTTAGTGTATGTCTTCGAGTCTTTTCTTAAAGCTTTGCCTATTTATCCCATTGCTAAGAAGGATGTTCTAAGGCCTTTTTGGACCATGTAATAAGAATGTGTATATCCTGTGGCTCCTCTGGTAGTTGGCTTCTTGCATGCACATGTTCTTTGAGTATCAAGACAGGTTTGTTAGTCTATTTTGTTGCAAGACGAGGAAATGGACTTTGAGATGTTGAGTGTGGGACCTTTGATTGTTCTGTTTTAAGGTGTGGCACTTAGGATGAAACCAATTCTTTAAGAGTCTAAACTTTTGAATTTCTGGTTTTTCTTCTCATTACAGATGTCTTTGAGTTGATTTCTGGACAACTAGGGAATAAAAGAATTATGCTTTTTAAATTTTTTTTTTTACTTTTTGGTATGAATCCAAGTCATCGTGGGCAGCATGCTTAAGAAAGCTTTAATTTGTACTGATTCTATCCTCCACGCTGATTCCTCTGAGGTTCATCCAGTCTTTTAGAAGACACCACTAGCCAGTTTTGACATGCCTTCGTTTCAAGAAGTGCCATGGGAGTTAAACCATGCCCTTTGCTCTTGAGTAGATTTCTGATGAAATAGGACATAATAAGTAATATATGAAAACCTGGTTAGAGACCAATATGAAATGGCAAAGAATGCATGCAGAATTATATCGAGTAAATAGGAACTTGTGAAGGAGTATTAGGTACAGTTTTCAGTGGGGTTTACCTCTAGCCTGCTTCCTATTCTCTCTGAAATACTATAATTTTAATTGTGAAGGGGATTCAGAGTGCATTATTAGAGCTAAACGGTAATGCAATGGCAAAGGAAGTTTCTGCAGGGGTCCTTGGATGTTTGATGTAAATGTAAAACAGATTCCACTAAAATAATACATGTCAAATATAAAATCCATTGTTTCCAATTACTGCCACTTCACAGACTTTAACTACCTAATTTAGCCAAAGCATGAGGGGAAAATATTTTGCGCTTGAAAATGTAAATTAAAACATTTTCCAATGCAGTCACTACGGCATATTATTGGGCTTGGCAGCCCCCCGCTCTGTCTCCCATGGTCCATTACCCTGGCCCTGTGCCTTGGAGCTTATCAAAGCTGCAAGACATTCTTTGCTTCAGACTCTGCTCGTTTGATAAGGGTTACCACCTTGCTGGCTGGAGTAGACTTGGAGGTACCAACCTGGAGATTTGACCAGGAATGCATGAGAGGGAAGGCGTATGCTGGTTTAGTGTTCAGTTTCATTTTTCTTTTTTGAAAAAACAAAGGTGGGATCATGATCTCCATGAAGAGTTTGTGAACTCCCTAGAAGCAAAGCAAAACTCCACTTTTTTTTAATGTGTTGGGTTTTATTATAATTGAATATATATATATATATATATATATATATATATAAAGTGTGTGGATGTTTTGCTTGAACTATGTGGCTGTGTGTCACATGCACTCCTGGTATCCACAGGGACCAGAAAGGAGCACCATATCTCCTGGAACTGGAGTGCTAATGGTTGTGAGCTGCTATGTGAGTGCTGGAAATCAAACCCAGGTCCTCTGGGGCAGCAGCAAGTGCTCTTATCCAATGAGATACCTCCTCAACCTGAATTTAGGTTCTTAACATAGTCTATCTCCCAGACCAGGCAGGTGGAACCACAGTGCAGGAAGTTTAGATTAAAGAATGTGGATGCAGGTGAGCTTGAAGCCATAGTGTGTTGTGCGTAGCAGACCCACTTGTCAGCGGTCCTAATTAATTTGCTCCAGCCCATGCTACGCCTCTCCCATTACTGTCCTTAGAACTTACTAGACTCTCATCTCTCATTCTCTGTTCCTCTCCAAAGCTGTGTGCTAAGGCTGTAGGCTTGCCTTGATCCACAGATCTTAGACATATATGACATGATGCAAATCATGTGGTATCCAGAGGCCACATATGCTTGAATTCTGTTAGTCCTATTTTTTCTCCCAGTCAGATACTAATCAGGCTCCAACCTTAGCTTTTGAGATTATATGTGACCAGTGCATTCAGGGCATTATGGTGCTGGACCAGTTTTATATGTCCATGACAGATACCTGAAAACAAAATAACCTTAAAAACCACCATCATCATCAACAACAACACCACTGAGAACAACAATAACAACACCACCAACTTAAAGGAGGAAGGGTTTATTTTGGTTAATGAATTCATAGGTTTCTGCCTATATTTTCCTGGTTCTATTTCTGGGGACTTGTGGTAAGACTGAACAGCGTGTCGGGGAGCACATGGTAGATCAAGACAGCTGACCTTGTAGGAGATAGGGAGGGAGGGCAAGAAACACAGGAAGGGGGAGGAAGAAGAAGAAGAAGATGAGAAGGGATGAGAGCAGCACAGCACAGTCCCAGTAACCCGTTTCTCCTAATCGGGCCCTACCTGCCACCATTTCATCACTTCCAAATAATCTATTCATAGCTTGAGTCTCTCGGTGGACTACTCCATGTATGAAGACAAGGTCTCATGGTCCAATCATTTACCCAAAGCCCACCTCTACCCATCACGGCTTCAAGACATGAGCCTCTTTGAGGATACTTCATATCCAAACCTTAGCACTTGAGCTTGGTCCACAGAGATCTATAAATCATTCCAACATTCTTCATCTGAGTTTTTGGAAAAACAATCCAGTATTTTCCAATTTGGGGTTGTTTCAAATTAGTGTTCTTTCCTTTTTTTTTTCTCTTCCTCCTTGAAAAATAAAATTGGTCCTTTACTACAAGCACAGTTAGTGTGGTCTCCTGGATGGAGATAAACTTGGCTCTAGGGACAGATCCTGACATCATTCATGAAAGCAACAATGCCAAGTTTGTCACAGGATTGGCACAGAACAACCCTTTGGACAGGAATGCATTCCTGGCATCCTCATGCTCCTATGGCCACACAAGAAGGCAGTGGACACCTTAATTTCATCCCAGGATCTGCTTCTAAGAAATATTCCCTTTCTCAGTCTAATCATGTGATTTGAATGGCAACAGACCATACTTTTATCATTCCCAATCACCTGATCTCCACTGCTTGGTCTAGGACAGGTAATTACCATTATTTGGAATACGTTCTAGACTCTTGGGACTGTAAAGTACAATACCTGATGGTGTGGTTGACCCTATTTCCTACTAGGTGGAGAAAGGTGGAAACAGTTCAACACATGGTAAGAGAAGCAGAGATGAACGTTAAAGAAAAAGGACCCTGATATTTTTGGGCTGTCTGACTACTACTTGAAATCATATCTTCCTTCAGTCCAGTAGCTTCAGAGGTATTACTCCACCTACAGCCAGCTTAAATTGCAATTGCGTACACTGAAGCCTGTGTTATCATCTAGATCTGTGTAGTAAAATACAAGTTAACTTAGGGGCTTGGGACAATGATGAACATTTATTATTTCTTAGCTTTTGTGAGTTACAACTTAAATTAGGAGCTTCTACTCAATGAAGTTGCCTTGACTTGTGATTTTCCATATTTGCTTAGATGGTAGTTGGAGCTACAGTTAGCTGGGGGCTTGCCTGGGGCTGGAAGGTCTGATTCCAAGGTAGCTTAGTCATGGGTGAATTGAGAAGGCTCTTGGTGAGGGGTTTCAGTTCCTGAGTAGAGCTGTCTGTGCCCATGTGGTACAGTATGTGTCCTCCCATCCATTTAGGAATCCAGGAGACAAAATTGGAAGATGCAGATGCTACTTATGATCTAGCCTTAAAAGGGAACACAGCCTTACTTACACCTTTGGCATCCAGGATCCATCATACCCATTAAATCTCCATTTACCAGGGAGTGCTTACCAGATGGTGTGGACCCCTAGGGGCCACATCGAAGTCTGGCTGTTGTGGCCTCAGAGAGATGCACTGCAGAGACAAATTTTCTTCTATCACATAAGGATTCTGATCACCATGATAAGCAGCATTTGCTCACAAGCTAACTGCCATTATTAATAACATCACTTATCCTTTGGAATTTTAAATTCACAAAACGCACCTCTCCCTTTTGCCACCTACATAATATATGAGTGATTCATGAATAGAGAAGTTCCCTTTTTGTCTACATGAATCTTTCATTGGTCAAAGTTCTTCACTGAGTGTGTGTGTGGGAAATGGCACGCATTGCCACAACGGTCGTCTTTGCTATTTGAGTCCTGGCTTTTCCCCCAAACCTTAAGTATATAGCTGGAATAAGCAACTTGGTGTAAAAACATCTGGCTTTGGGGTCTAAATTGCCATGTACCAACTCTATGATTTTGGCCAAGTCATTTAGCCTTAAGGTGTGTCTTTCTTCATGTTGAAAAGGTGCTAAATATTTTTATGTTACAGTGAAGCAAGAGAATTCTGAGGTGTAGTTATTTTTAAACTATGGGTGGCCCTGAGTTAGGATAGTTTGATGTAACTTGTAAGAAAATATGAAACTGTACTTCACTTTTAAATTTTGATCTTTTTATCTTGAAATGCAAGGACTGTAAACCAGAGCTCAGTCAGTCCTTGGTCCACCATCTTGCTAAGCTACAATGAATGGTATTTGGAGTTCACTAAAAATACTCTTTCAACTTATGCCATTTTTAATGTTGAAGTTTCAATAAACATGGGCATTCAGATGGGATTGGATATGCTTAGTGAGATGTAGCATGTTTGTAAGTTGAGGAATGTTTGTATAATGCAATACTTGCTAATTCAGAAAGACATCATGGTACTGAAGTAGAATCAGAAACTAAAGTCCCAGCATTGGCCCCCTTGGGGCCACACCTTCTCAAACATCTATTTCCTACCAGTGTTAGTTCCTTCCTTTATAGCACTGAATTAATGACAGCTTGAATTTCATGTAAATATGAAGATTGTATATAATACTCTCTGAATGTAAATGATTGTACAAAACAAATAGACAGGGAAAAATTACAAAGCCTTGTGATAATGTGGGGAACAGATAGGCACCATTGGGAGCATCTAGGAGTGGTGTCTAAATAAGACCTTAGGGTCAAAGAAGATCTTCGCAAAGAAAGAAGATTCTGAAGTGAACTTGAAAATTGAGTTAGAGCTAGACTCTGAGTGTTGTGAGAGAGCTTAGGAAAGGGGTATTCTAGGTGGGAGAAGGAGCCTTGGTAAAGAACTAGAATGTATGGAACACTTGAATATAGTGCCAGGAGCCAAGGAATGGAGACATAGCTGTGAGACATGAGCTAGGAGATATGATCAATTAGTAGGAATGTTTTTGGAAGCATGAAGAGAAAGGCTTTTTTCTAGGTCATATCTTAAGGACAATGAGTATTTCCTGAAGACTGCAAGATAAGAAGAAGGTACAATCAGGTTTCTACTTTAGAAGAATTACCCATTCAGAATTTCTCAAAGGGCTGTTGTTGGCATTTGGGGTAAGATAATTTTTCATTGTGAAGATTGATCTACTTGGAGGTAGCAAATTAATACCCTCCTCCAGGATGTCCATGTTCTCATTCTTGGAACTGGTGAACATCCTGCATTATTTGACAAAAGGGACTTTATATACAGAATTGAAGTTATGGACTTCAATCAAAAGCTACTGCATTGAGACCCTCTCTACCTCAGCCAAGGTGGGTCCTAAACAAAACAAACAGCAAATACTTGTGAGAATGGGAGAAAAAGGATTCATGTGAACTACTGGTAGATATCATGGGGATGGGTCTGGAGCTTATTAAAAATGCCAAAAATAAAACTTCTGAGGGCAGAAGAGATGATTCAATGGTTAAAAGTACTTTTCTTAGGGTTTCTATTGTTGTGACTGAACACCATGACCAAAAAGCCAGTTGGCGAAGAAAGGATTTATTTGGCTTACACTTACATATTGCTTTTCATCATCAAAGGAAGTCAGGACAGAAAGTCACACAGGGCAGGAACCATGCATAGGCTGTGGAAGGGTGCAGCTTACTGGCTTGATTCCTATGACTTGCTCAGCCTGCTTTTTTATAGATCCAGGGTTGTTTTGTTTTGTTTTGTTTTGTTTTGTTTTGTTTTGTTTTTTAATGACCACCTCAGGGACAGAACCATCCACGTTGGGCTGGGCCCTCCCCCCATCAATAACAAATGAAGAAAATGCCTCACAGATGGGTCTCATGGAGGAATTTTCTCAATTAAGATTCCCTCCTTCCCAATAACTCTAGTTTGTGTGTCAAGTTGACCTAAGTTTAGTTGGTACACTGCTATTCTAGAGAATTAGAATTTGTTTTCCAGATCCCAAGTTAGGCCGTTCACAAATGGCTTGCTGTACCACCTACAGGGGATTTGATGCTCCCCTTCTGGCCTCCACAGGCACTGCACAAATATAGAGCACACACACACACACACACACACACACACACACACACACACACATAAATAATACACGAGGGCATATAAGTCAGTGTACCACAGAGATGCAGACATTCATATTTACTGTTGCATTAATAAAAATAGCTCTAATATGAAATGAGTATAGATCTATATTATCAGCTGAATGGTAAAACAAGTTTGATATATAATCAATGGAATTTTATTTAGCTGTAAGAAAGAATAAAATTATGTCACTTAGAAATGATCATATTAAGCAAAATAAGGCCAAATTCAGAAGGAGAAATACTGTCTTTCTCATATGTAGAATCTAAATTATATGAACATCTATCTTTATATATGTATATGGCATGAAACTAGAAATGTAAGTTTGTGAAAAAGAAAAACATTAGTAGGAGGGAAGAGGGGAGAGGTCAAGTGTGTGATATATTTGTGTGAATATTTTTATATGAGGTATATCACATATATATATATATATATATATATATATATATATATATATATATGCTATAATTTGTAAAGAGTTAGAGACTTCGAATTGGACAGTGAGTTACCTAGATTTGGTGAATTTGAATTTAATGTAATCTCTTGGGCCCTTCAAAGCAGATGAGAAAGGCATACGTTCATCTCCCATCATTGCCTTTGAAGGTGAGGGGAGCTGGGAGTCAGGGATGGAGAATGTCCCTCGAAGCTGGGATGATCCCTGATGACATCCAGAGTGTCAGTTCTGTAGACACAGGCAACTGAGTTCTGCCTGCTCCTGGAATGGGCGTCAAAGGTCAGGGAATGCATAACTTCTGAAGCTTTGGGTTTTGGTCCAGCTAGATCATTGTCAGACTCTGATGGACTGAACTAAGGTGATATGGGAACGTTGTTTGAAAACTGGGTTTGTGGTACTTGATTAGGACATCGGTGGAAATGAGTATACCCAGATGTTCAGCATTTGTTTCCTTACATTTAATGCCAACATCTCCTTTCTCTGAAAGCTCTAAACAGCCACTGGCTTCCTCACATCTGCTGCCTTGCAAAGGGAGGTGCACAGGGAAGTCCATGTGCTCCAGGGTGTAGGAAAAGGGGCTGGATGGAATGCCATGGACCGGGTTAGGAGGCTGTTGGCTGTGTAAACTGAGAGAGAAGATGCCCTGGAGGAACACAGTGGCCATGGGAGTAGAGAAGGGGATGAATCAGAGAAATAATTAGGAGGCTGAATTCATGGGATACATCAGCACTGTTTGATTAGTGTGAGTAATCACCCCTGCTCTTGTCCTCCCCCCAGCCAAGTCTTCCCCTGCAACCTCCAACTTCCACCCCTTTGCTTCCACCAAATAAGAACAAACTGTACCCTGACCCCCAGGCACCAGACTTCCTTCTTGTAAGCAAAAGGACAATACTCTGAAAACCATTAGCAGTTTCTACCAGGGGCAGCCAAAGACGGGAAATGACAAAAGAGCCACTACAAAACCGGAAAGGCTCCCTAAGGACAGTGGCACCCAGGGACAGCCAAAGACAGGAAATGACAAAAGAGCCACTACAAAACCGGAAAGGCTCCCTAAGGACAGTGGCACCCAGGTGGTGAAACAGACTAATTGCTAGGACAACTTCAGTCACTCCACACTGCGATTGATGGCAGGAAATGAGGTGAGATTGCTATACTCCCCAATACTGTGGCTTGCAGGGAGATCCAAATATCAGAGGTGAAATTTGAACCAGGATGTTTGGCTGAGTGTCCCAATCTCTTAGAAATAGTTGGAGAGCATTTCACCCGAGAGGGTTTTACTTCTACAGTCACATGTCACATAATGCTTTTGAGGACAATGAGGACCTGGTGCAGACTAGTGCTGGCCTGATGCTTGCTGTTTAAGACCCTGTGAACCCATATGAGCCCTGTTTAGTTGGTTCAAGATGCAATGGCTCCTGCCTGGTGTCTTCCATCCCCTCTGACTCCTGCAATCTTTTCTTCCTGACTTCTGCTGGGTTCTCTAATCTCCAAGGGAAGGGAGCTGATGAGGACCTCCAGCTTAGACTCCACATAATGTCTAGCTGAGGGGTCTCTACACCCATTTCCAAATGCTACCAGAGAAAGAAACCTCTCTGGTGACAAGGCACCAGTCTATGAGTATTATAGAATATCACTAAGAATCATTCCATTGATTTTTGTTTGTTTGTTTTGTATTTGCTTCTATCTTAGGTCTCTGGACTATCCAGTCACAGGTTCCTGGCCATCCAGGAAGTGTAGAGCATGAAATCCCTCAGGGGATGGGCCTGAAGTTAAACATTGATTGGCACTTTCTACATGGTCTGTGCTAGCACTGCCCCAGCACATGTGGCAGGCAGGCAGATTGTAGGTCACGGTTTTGTAGCTTGGTTGGTATCCAGGTTTCTCTTTCTGTAGCCTTCGGGGTGCCCTCTCATGCCAAAGAGACTAGAAAGTGGGGTGAGTGTTCCAAGTCTACACCTGCTCAACCTCTCTAGAGTCAATCAGCTGAGTAAAAGTTGTTGTAGGCAATGTCCACACACACGCACACACACACACACACACACACACACACACACACACACACACACACCCCACACATATTTCTATATATAGCCTGCTATGTCTGTATAATGTTATCTGTATGCATGTTTTCAAGGCTGACCATCTGGTATTGGATATCCGATTGGTGTGCTCTACTCTGGGGAAGACGATTTCTCCTACTCTCAGAATTTCTACATTTCCTATAGTTTTGATGTAGCATTGAGGGCTCCTGTTTCTCCAACGTGCACTTGGCATCATTGTTGTTCTTGTACAGCTCATGATTAGGCAGTTGTGTCCGTGAGATTTTATGGGTGCAGTTCCCGACATTAATAGGAGACACAGTCTCACAGCGAAGTCTGGATTCTCTGGCTCTTAAGATCTTTCTGTCCCCTCTTCCACAACGTTCGCCGAGTCTTGGTGCAGGTGCTCTTTTGTGATGTATACACTGTGACTGGGCTCTAGAACTCTGTATTCTGATTGGTTGTGGGGTTTTTTTTTCTGTGGCCTCCATTTTCCTTATATTTTTAAAAAAGCAAGCTACAGTGACATGAAAGAAAATCTCAAGTAAAAAATGAATGATTTCACATATCTTCCAGGTCAGAGCAGAGAATATGTGGTGTGTGTGTGTGTGTGTGTGTGTGTGTGTCTGTGAGTGTGTACCTGCAATATCTCAGGTGTAGAGACTGGTGGTTCCTGTGTGTTCCACAGACATTGGCACTTCAGGTGATATGTTCAGAGTGTTGTATTCAGGCTAATTGGCTGACTTGAAATTCATGAAAATGTTCTGCCTCTCAAAGTCTGATCAAAATTCGCCACTCCTTATCACCAGTAGAACTGTCATTGGTTGTGGTGGAGGTAACTTGGCTCAGGGTCTGACGAAGCGAGGTTCTTCCTTTTCTACTGTTGGCTAATGTCTACTTCAGTGGTGTAGGTTCTGTGTCCATTTACCTTACATAGGAGCTCTTCTTTGTGTCTTCCTCCATGGTTCAAATGTTGACTCTCCTCCTGGAGGTTCCTGGGTCAGACACTTGGTCTTCAGTATTACAGTGGGGTCCCTAAGCTTTTAAAAGGGGGGCATTCTGAGGGTGGTAGAGGTCTGCTATTAGAAGAAATCATGGGTCCCCAGCCTCTCTGGCTTCTTGCCTTACCATGTGATCTCTTTATGCACAAATTTTCACCAGGATATGATGCAGTGATAGAGCCTTCTGTAGGCTTAGCCTCTGTTTTTCATGTAGGTGTTGGAAAAATTCTAAGGACATATGAAACAGGTCTTCCTGTCCAGCTTCTTGGTGCCATTCTCTGGACATCATGTCTCAAGATCTGGTCGATTTTATAATCTGAGCTACTGATTTGATACGAGATGATTAAATCTGCTGGGGAACTATAGAGCTATGCTACCATGCTGGACTTATCTTAAGGACTGGGCAAATGTCTTGGGAATATTTAAGAATGGTGACATCTGCCTCTCCACTCATGGATATGTTTCTGACATGGTCAGAGATTCAGCCCCAGAAGGAGAGGCAGAATGGCCCAGTGTAAGGTGAGGTAGCTCATAAAAGTATACGTTAGGACTTTGTCGTCTATGAAAGAGAAATCCGTAAGTGACAAGATATCTCACTGAGTCATTTTTCTTCCCATGTCTTACAAAGCCCTTGTGCTTGGCACATGCACAGATTAGGTTTACAGATGCTGTAAGGCAATTCATTCTGCCCTGAATCTAATGTCAGTAAATTTGGAAGGCAGTCAGCACAATGTGTCGCAGGCAGGAAAAATATCGTCATTATTTTTTAAACCCTCTATTGTTTTTATTCAATCTGCTTCGAAAGCACGACTAAATCACTTCCTCTTTACATTTAATTTTTAATTTTGTGCTATCTTTTCACAATGAGGTTGAGTCCTCAGCCCTTTTCCCCTGACATCCTAGCTGAACAGTTGTCGAAGGGGTTTGTTTCAGTAAAAAAATGATTACCAGTATCTATAATGGAATTGTAATAACTCAATACTGTTTTATAAATTTTTGATTCACTCTGCATTTTTTATTTGACAGCTTGCCAAGTTCTGGTTTTTATCTGATCATCTTGGCATCAATAATGCATGAGGTTGAGATCTTCTGAAGACGGACACTTTTTCTCCCTTTGCCGAATGCTTTGCTTTTGCCAGCAAAAATATTGATTTGGATTTAATAATCTGTAGTCCATTTGGTTTGATCACACTTAGCAGGAAACCCTAATAAGAACTATGGCCACATATCCACCAACATAGAATCAATTACTCTTCTCTAATAGATGCAGTCATTGAACACCTGATCCATACTATTGCTCGAGATGTGTAATTGATTACAGGGTTGACACCGTTGAGACATGAATGGCCCCAGGTTTCCCTATTCAGAGCCTTTCAACAATAACAAAAGATAATCAAAAGGACCCGACGCTATAGAAAGATGATCGTAATTTCTTGTCACCTCCATCAACATACATTTTGTCAACATTCTGCTCTTACCAGATTTTAAAAATGCTGCTGAACTCAGTCTGTGCTCGCTCCCAGCTGTCCCTGTTAAAGATGATGGCGTGAGTCACAAGCCAGCCCCATCACCTGCCTCTAGCATTGTTATAAATAATCAGCATCAAGAAAATGAACTGACTGGAATTCAGGAGGGCCCTACACTAACACATCTTTATCCATTGTCTTATTTTCATGCAATATAACCAAGGACATCTTTTAACATTCAGCATTCCCATCTGAAATAAATGACAAAATGCAGATGACGGCCTAACCCAGTGCTAGAGAAATAATCAAATAAGAATATCTGTGATACGATGTATACACTGGAGTATTTTTAAAGCTCTCCATGCCATTTGAATATGTAGCTGAGGATGAGACCCAGTGCTAGAAGGTAGAAGGTAGAAGGGTACCTGCATTGGGGCTGAGTAGTGGCCATCATGAGCTTACTAGAAATATGGGAACTTCAGGACCTCTCTCCCATCCACTGACTCAGGGTAAGCCTTCAGAAAGCCCCCTCCCAAATGATTTTCAGGCATATTAAGACTTGACAAATGTTGATTTAAATTACCATCCCATAAAATACTCTCAAGTCAGGGAAAGTGAACATTAAAAGATCAGTGTCTTCTAATGTTTCTGGAGGGCATGGGATATATCAGTGGACTCTGCTTTGAGCAGTTCTGAGTAACTGTTATGCCAGCTGCCAGCTGTGCAATACTGGGTAAGTCTTTTGTGATTGACTCTCCTCCTGGAGGTTCCTGGGTCAGACACTTGGTCTTTAGTATTACAGTGGGAGTCTCTAAGCTTTTAAAAGGGGGGCATTCTGAGGGTGGTAGGGGTCTGCTATTAGAAGAAATCATGGGTCCCCAGCCTCTCTGGCTTCTTGCCTTACCATGTGATCTCTTTATGCACAAATTTTCACCAGGCTATGATGCAGTGATAGAGCCTTCTGTAGGCTTAGCCAGTGTCCATGCCATCATACCATAAGCCAACAACATTGCATGCTTTCTGTTTTCCTTAATAATTTTTAATTAGAATGTAATTACATCATCTCCACTTTTCTTTCCTCTATTCCACCTCTCCTCACCCTCCATTATCTCTCCGGTTCAGTTTTCTTTGATTATTAGTTACATATGCACAGCATACACATACACACACATATACACATGCATAAAGGTATCTATATATACAAATACAACCTGCTGAGTTAGTGCTCTTGCATGTATATGATTTCAGGACTCACCATCTGGTATTGTTTAATCATTTGGGGGTTCATCTCTGGGAAATAGAAATTCTCCCTCTCTCAGTGCTCATTTGTTATCTGTAGGGTTGTTTTAATTTTGGGGGGGGGGATCCTTGATATTTTCTCCTTCCAAACTTGCATGTCTATTGTTATAGTCAAGGTTAGGTTCTTGTTAAGAAGCCATATTATTGTGCTATTGTGGGTGTACCTCTCCTGGACTTTAAGAAGGCTCAGCCTCATGGCAGACTCCCTGGTCCTCTGTTTTTTTTTTTTTTTTACAGTTTTTCTGTCCTGAGCTCTTCTGTGATTTTTCCTAAGCCTTAGGTACAGGAGTTGTATGTAGATAAACTCACTAGAACTCAGGCTCCCCAGATTAATTGTTCTCTGTCTTTTGACCAATCATGGTTTTCTTTGATTGTTTCTGTTTGATCTGAAGATTTGGAACCACAGATAAGAAAGGACATTCAGTGTTTGCCTCTCTGGGTTTACCTCACTTAATATATTTTCTAGCTCCACTCACATAACTGCAAACTTCATGACTTTATACTTCTTTGTAGCTGACTTGTGTCCCGTGGTGCATGCGTACCACATTTTTATCATTCATTTGTCAGTTGAAGGACATTGAGGTTGTTACCATCCCCTAGTCCTTGTAAACAGAGTGGCAGTAAACACGGCCTTACAACTATCTGTAGAATAGAATGTTGAGTCCGTTGGCCATCAGTGAAAGAGACTCATAGAACTGCTAGATCATAGGGAAGACTATTTCTAGTAAGCCTAATAAATAAAGTTAGCAGCTCTTAGGTGTTTTTATAGCAAAAAATTCAATTAACACACCTGTACAGGGATCTGAAGAGCAACCATTTCCCTGGAACTACAGCAAAACATGAACATGGTCAAAAGATCACATGCAAAGTGCCTAATTCGAGTGCCAGATGCATTACAAGGAAATGATATACTCTTCTTTGGCAATATTAATATTTAGGTTATCTTCCTTGAAAAAAATTAAATCAAACAAAACAAAACTATGCCCACTCAGATGTCTAGAATGCTGGCAGTAATTCTTATTTAGAATGTATATGCTTATCCACAAAGCCGATTTCAAGCTCCCGTTGGAGTCAACCTCCATGTCTGTCTGGTGTTCTCAGCTCACACTTGATCCGGTGCCTCATTGACAGGAGGGACGACATAAAGGTTAATGGCAGCCTACAAAGCCAGTGCAGTAGAAAGTAAGCTCGGCCATTATGCTTTCCTAGCTCTCTGGTCTGGGTGACTTCAGCTTCATTTTCTTTGGGAGCCACTCATGATTGTGTGTAAAAGGACTCACAAAGCTGCCTTCCATGTGGGGCTAACTCTGTTCACCTAAATCTGGCCTGATTTGGAAAGCTGTCTTGGCTCTTTCCCACCAAATCCAAACAGGGATTGGAGATTTTATTAAATGACTTGGGCCCAGCCTGCTCTGTGCTCTGAACCATTGATGGGAGCCAAAAATGTCCCCCCGGTGTCCATAGAAACATTGTTCTTACTTTTCAAAATTAATCTAGCTGAATTTGCAAGGCTGCATCACCTCCATCAGAGATTCAGACAGCCAGGACAAAGAGCTGTTTTGATGTTCCCAGCTGGGAACCCTGCCCTCAGCAAATACAGTTGATATAAATAAATGGTCTCTTGCCTGCCTACATTCATGCCCATCTGCTTGGAGGGCATGGTGCCCAATCAAAAGTTGCCTAGACACTCTCCACGGGCACCAGTGCCAAGGAACAACGATTTCATGGCAGTCTGCCTGCGGCTGTGAATGCCATCTTTTCAGTGGTGGGTTCTCAGCCTGGACCAGAACAGGAGCGTTGGCACTGCATGCTTCCTTAGTGTTGATCACACCTGTTGACAAGGCTGTGCCAAACTATGAGAAGAAGGAGAGAAAGAAAAGTGTGTGCGATGTAGGAGCATCCCCGAGCTCTCAAGGCCTAATGAGCTCACCGAGACAAATTCTAATTAAGCAGGCAAAATCTTTGCCTGTGAATGCTCTTATGGGGGCACAAGACTGGGACTTACTGGCCTTTATCACATGGGTGGAACGCAATCTGTTCCCAGCTGGCAACATTACCCCTAATACAGGAAATACAATGTAGAACGCCGGTCTTTGATGATATCAGGAACCAGAGGAACTGATCCCCTTGTTCCCAATTTTCACCCGCCTACTGGCAACAATGAAGCCTGATGTGCACAAGTCACAAGATATAAAATCCAGGAGCTAAGTGTACTTTGTGTTGCTTGAACTTGAAAAAGGAGATAAAGCCAGCCAGGAGAAAGCAATGATGCAGGAACATTTTTATGATTATCAAAGTCAGTAAGTTCCCCCAGAGATTGTTAAGCAAAACCAGGGATAAATTCATAGACTCAGATCACTAGGGGACCCAGAGAGCATCCTCATAGCAAAAGATAGTAAATTACTAATCCCTGGGCACTGTAGACCCACAAAGTCTAAAAGCTGTGGTCTAAGTGATGAAATTAATTCCATGGTGTCAGGTAGCGAGCAATCTGTATTGTTAAGAAAATTCTCAGGCGTGCTACCTTACCCTGTGGGGGAAAAATCGGTAGAGCAGTCTGGCAGGAAGTACCAAAGAAGCATGCCTTATTTATATGAAAATGGCCACTTTGTTGATGCAACATTCACTTCAGTCGCTTAGCTCTGACTCTCCTGTCAACCAAAATTGGGGCTAAGTCATTGTAGAAGCATGGGAATGTCTTTCCAAGGGGTCCAAGTGCTAATCATGGTACTTGCAAATCTATGTAAGATTCCTGACAGAGGAGAAGAGACCCCACAGCTGAAAGGAGTCAAGGTTTTTGAGAGAGAGAGATTATGCTGGAATATCTTCAGACATCACTGCCATCACAAGGATCCTTCTCAGAGAACATGGCAACATGAAAAAGGAAGCGGAGCCAGTGACATCATCTGGCGATGGAAGGGTGCAAAGCTGGAGCCAGTGACATCATCTGGAGATGGAAGGGTGCAAAGCTGGAGCCAGTGACGTCATCTGGAGATGAATGGGTGCAAAGCCACTGGGAGCTGAAAGGGCAAAGAAATGGCTTCCCTTCTCTGAGCCTACAGAAGGAACCAGTCCTTGTGATGCCTTGACTTTAGGCAAGAGTCTGATTTAGGAGTTCTTATAATCTACTCTATCTAGTGCAAAAACAGCTCTTTTTCTGGAATAGTGTGTGTGTGTGTGTGTGTGTGGTGTGTATACATGTGCACATCCCTGTGGAGGTCAGAGGTCAAGCTTAGCTGTAGTTCTCCGGGAGTCACCCACCTTGATTTTTGAGGTTGGCTCTCCCACTGAAACTGCAGCTCCATCATTATGGTAGACTGGCTGGTCAGCAAGCCCATGGATCTGTGGGACTCCACCTCACTAGCTACAATATTACAAGTATAAATTAACACCTTGGCTTTTTAAACATGGTTTCTAGAGCTCCATCTTAGTTGTGTGTGTGTGTGTGTGTGTGTGTGTGTGTGTGTGTGTATTGTATCAGAGGTATTCATGAATGAGCTACCTTTATAGCCTATTTCTTGTTTTTAAAGTTTCCAATGGGGCTGGAAAGATGCCTCAGTGGTTAAGAGCACTGACTGTTGTTCTAGAGTTCCTGAGTTCAATTCCCAGCCACCACATGGTGGCTCACAACCATCTGTTAATGGGATCTGATGCTCTCTTCTGTTGTGTTTGAAGAGAGACAGTGTCCTTACATACATAAAATAAACAGATCTTAAAAACTAACTAACTAACTAACTAACTAACTAACTAACTAACTAACTAAACACTTTCCCTGTGATGGGATAATGATAACAGGCACAGTGACCCTCCTACCCAGCTCAGTTGAAAATCCGAGCATAGCTTTGATTCCCCCTAAACTTAGCTGCTCATGATCAGAAGTCTTATTGACACAAATGCACAATACATCTTTTGTGTGTTACAAGTTATGAAAACTACTGGGGACCCTCATATCTTTTCACCCTCATCTATAATTTGTAATTGAGTGACTCAATAGATATGATCAGTGTCAGAGGCCAGGTATTAACACTTGGCCCAAGGGGCTGACTTCACAATTATGACTGGAGGACAGTACCCTAAGGCTTAGATCCAATACCACAGCTTCACCTTTCTTTTCTTTTTTTTTTTTTTTTGAGACAGGGTTTCTCTGTGTAGCCCTGGCTGTCCTGGAACTCACTCTGTAGACCAGGCTGGCCTCGAACTCAGAAATCCACCTGCCTCTGCCTCCCGAGTGCTGGGATTAAAGGCGTGCGCCACCACGCCCGGCCTAGCTTCACCTTTCTTTATGTTTCACTCAACTATGCTTGTTCACATGTGTGATCTGTGTTGTTTTCAATGGTGCTGGTACACTTTAATTTTTAGTAGTAGATTTGCCTAAAGAACTTTTGTAGTGATTATATAATTAACTGCTATGTACATATTGAAAAGCCACAACTTGCATGTTCCTCTTCTTGTTGTCTTACTATTTTTAGGATATGCATTTTCATGCTCAAATGGTCTAATGAAAATATCCACATAGAAATGGGTCCAAGCAGATAGAACCCACACTGCTCAGGAGTTTGCTGTCCCTGAGTTAGCTGTCTTGTTCCTTCAACATGCTGACATGCTGTGGGGTTTGCTCTCAGGTCCAAAGGATCTCAATAGAATCCAATGTTGGTTTTTTTTTTTTTTTCCTCATTTTTCCTTCTTGACAATGTGCAAGTGTCAATTATTAGAAAAAAAAGGCTCTTTCTATTAGGTCTTGTCATTTTGCTTGCAATGCTTAGCCTGACAGGCAGAATTCCATGTGAATTATTGAAAGCACAGCCATCCCTGCTCCAGTGGCAAGCATTCAGGTCACAAAGGCAGGGTGTAGGTTCGGAGCCCATGTCAGATTCCCACTCAGACAATGTCAATGAATGTCTATGTCTTCCTACTGTGTGCTGGCCACTGAGCATCACAGGATTAACATTAGGGATATCTCAAGCAAACCCGGAGGATTAACTGAGATGTGGTGGGAGGCACGTACCTCGTGAAATAACTTGGATTGTTAGTGGTTAGTTCTTGGCTTGTTGTTCTCAGCAGCTGACCCTTTGGGAAAGCCCCGGCTGCTGAGTGTTAAGTACATGCTGGTCCATACAGCTGTCAATCACGCCATCTCAGCAGCTAGATGGCTCATCATGTACAGGTTTTCAGCAGCCTAGGCCTGTGAAGCAAACACTTGGTCAGATTTAATACTCTAGTGCTTACAGTTTACTTCCTGTGGCTTCATCTCTCTGTCTCTCTGTCTCTCTCTCTCCCCCTCTCTCAGAGAACAGTAAGTCTGCACATTAAGTTCAAGTAATTGAATCAAGCTATCTCATTTACTTACCCAGGCACCCCAAAGTGACAAAGACCAGGAAGCAAAGAAGAATAAATTAACTATGTTTTTTTTTAAAGAAAGTAAATACCTAAAAATTATCATAAAAGCTTAATAAATTGAGAATTTTATAAAATGTTTATGATTCTCACTCCTGTCTAATCAAATTAAATGACGTCTCTTCGAAATTGGTTGAGTTTTATCTGTTTCCTGTGAACTCACATTTTCCTGAGAGCATTTCAAATACCTTGCATTCTGAAGAGAAGAGTCACCCCATCGTTTCCTCATCTAGTAGCTGGACTTATTGTGCCAAAGCTTGATTTTAGTGATAAAAGCAAATATACTTTTATTTTTTATTGGCGAGGCATTTTCTGAAAGCAATTTTCGGGTTTTGCCTACAACCTGAGTTAGTGGCAATTCAAGCCTCCATTATGAGGCTAGCCTCCATAGTTTCAGATGCCCATCAGAATGAAATGAAAGCATTGCAGCAGAATCCAATAGACCAGAGGAGAAAATCATCAACATACTATCCACTCATTCAGATATCAACAGGCATTTATTGGACATGAACTTGCCCTGACACACTACCCTTTCCTTCTTCTAATGCTCTCCCTTCCCTTCTCTGTTAAGCTGCCATCATGTTGTTTAAGAAATGGAGAAGTCAAGACTATAAGTACAACCCCATGCTTAGTTTGTAGTATAACAGGGCCAGCAATGCGCCATGAATGTTATGTTATGTTATGTTATGGAAAGGAGCTGGAGGGAAAGGCATCAGGGGGAAGAGTCCATCTGGGTGTGGGGACACAAATGTGTGCCTCATGGAAGAAGATAACTCTAGAAACACAGTCCAGTAGGAGTTCACCAAGTATTGTGATGTGGCTATGCCCTCCAATTTCCACTACAGCATTTTATGTTGTAATTAGACAGCTCTTGTGGGATAAGGCCTTTAGAAGAGGCAAGTTGTTAAGAGAGATTAAAGGCTTTCTCTTGGGACTGGATTAGTTCCCATAAGGACAAGTTATCTTTATAGAATGAGTTCAATCTTCCCTTGATGCTTCTTTACTGCCCTGAGACACAAGAGTCTCAACCAACATGTTGAGGAACTGTATTCTTATCTGGAGGTTTGGATATGACAGAATATATTCAAGCTGTTGACAATTTTTGTTTACTTGTGGTTACGAGTCAGGACACCAGACTTGTTCTGGCTCTAATGCTAGCCTTCCTCTGTTCTTGATGGTTTCTCAGTGTTTCTGGCCATGTGGTTTTTTGCTTAAAAATCATGGCCTCTGGCTTTATCAGTCCATTCTCCTTTAAACAAGACTCATACAATGTTGCAAAATCACAAGGGTGATATCTTGTTGCCCCAGAGTCTTATACAATGTAGCAAAATTACAGGAGTGGCAACCTGTTGCCTTTAATATGTTCTATTGATAGAAACAAGTAATGATTCTTATCTGTAATCAAGGATAGCAGACCATGAAGAGTGAGCACCAGAGGCAAAAACATAGTTGAGTTCCCCCTAAGAGCTGGTTCTCGAGATTCTAGGAGTTTGAGAGAGAAATGCATAAAGAGAGCACAGCAGGAATAGTAGTTCTATGTAGCTGGAATCAGACCAAGGAACTGTTGGGGAAGGATGATAAGACTGGACAGGCATCACAACTGCTAACATTTATAGAATGCTTAACTCCAAGTCAAAGTATTGGAAACCCATCTTTGAAAATCCTCCCATGAGGTATGCATTGCCACCATGAATTGTTGAGGTGAAAGATTCCAGGAACCAAGATGAAATAGCTTATAAATGGTGGCTCTGAACTCAAACTGTGTGTCTTCTGGGTCTGATCTTAACACACTCTAGTCATACTCTGCCTAGGCAAATATCTAGGTGTGTGCGAAACAGATAATACAGGGTCTTGCTAAGGCATTTGGATCAGGAGGCAGTGTGAATGTACTACAGGGGGCATGATCAGGGCTGGGTACTCAGACTGCCATAGTGCCGAGGCATGGAGAGTCCTCCAGTCCAAGGACACTGATGTAGGCAAGGCAAATGCAGGGATTGTGGAACCAGAGAGAGCAAGCAGAATTATACAATCTGACTTGGTGGCTTTGTATTAGGGATGACAGTGCAATGATAGAACTGAGAAACAGGGATGTTTCTAGAAAGTCCAGATTCCCTCTCTAGAGGACTTAATGGCTAATGGTGGAGGAAAGGCGTCCATTAAGATCCAAGTCACTAGAGGGTAAGGACCACATCTTGCTTTCATGTGGATCCTCTGGGAGCCTAGCGCTCTGTTTGTGGCCATACACATAAAGGAATGCAAGAACACGCTCTTAGATTCTTCAAATGTCCTTCCTACTTTGTACTGCTTCTCTATCCTCTTCCCACTTTCTCCTCCCCAGTTCCTGCCTCGGTCTTCAGTAACCACTACTACTCTCTCACTTTCTCTGACAGGGTTGTGGACTCCGCATGGGTGAGCTTATACAGCGTTTGTCCCTGACATTTGCCCAGCTGGGTGACAAATGGTTAATAAAAATACATTGTACACTTCAGAATTAGAATAGGCTTTCCTAGTGTCCCATCTTCCACAGGAAGACTAAAGGTGTGAGGTGATGGATTAACTTATTACCCAGGCTTTATCATTCTAAAATATATGGAAGTATCACATTCTGTTTCATGAATTGAAAATTTTGGAGGTGTCAATTAAAATTAAAAATAAGATAGCAAACGCGTGTACTTTTGCTTACCACGCACTAAATACTGTGCAAAGGATTTCATTTACATTAATTAATTCTTGTCACATTCCCATGGCATAGGTATTTGTATTCTACAGAAGAGGCAAGCATAGGGGCAGAATGACTAACTCAGGTTGCCAATGGCAGCTAAAGTCAGAGTTAGGGTTTGGACTCAGACAAGCTCTCTCTAGGGTCCACATATTTACCCACCATACATAACATACATACACGCACATGCACATGTATTTTTGAAATGCCATTGTGTGGTTCCACCAAAGCAAAATGGCTAATTTTGATACAATGTGATGAATTTGTCAATTGTCTCAATGAATGTCTTTTCTCCCTAATCTTCAGTGTCACATTTTGGGACACTGTATTCTAAGGATGTGTCTTACTTTCTGTGGTTCTTGAGGTACTCAAGCTTAAGGACTGGGTTCAAGTCTAGACATTTCTACCATGTCTTATGTAGTACACTGGATGACCATGTTTCAATGAATTGCTTTCTTATATATTTTATATAAATAATCAATAAATTTAAAACTGCCTTGAGTAGTTTCCCTCCTTCAGTAATGGCAGCAACTGAAAATTATAGGGTTGGCGGGTCTTTGCTATTTCCCTTTTATAACAAGGAGCAAAAAAAGGCAGAGGAGATTGACCAAACTGAATCAGTTGAGAGGGCTATTATAGCAACAGAAAATATGTTCAATCTGCATGCTTTACAACTGGAGTAGGGGGCAGTGATGAAACTGTAGGCTGACAATTTCAACATAATGATAGCGATTCTTATCAGTCATTGCTGGTATCATCATTACTTTTTACAGACACACCAGCGAAATAACAAGGTCATGAAAATACAGGTTACCTTAATGTATGAAAATATCATAATGAAGCCCATTATTATGCATAATTAATATATACTTACCACAATTCAGCATCCTCCAGATAACATGCACAAGGCCCATGAAAGTTAAATCCAGACAAAAATCCCAGCAAGCAGAAGGGGAAGTGGACACAAAAGTTCAGTTCTAACCAAGAAGCTACTTGCAAGAGATGCCTGCTAGGAGAGTGAAGATGAATATCATTGGGTATCTCAGTCACACTCCAGGGCTAGCCCTATGCCCAGGAATAGAGAGATTACAAAGAACAGACCTGGTTTTAGTTTTTTGTTTGTTTGTTTATTTGTTTGTTTTTGAGAGAGAGAGAGAGAGAGAGAGAGAGAATCAAGAATGAAATTGTGTGAAAGAGGCGTGGGAAAGATCTAGAAGGAGTTTGGGTAGGGGAAAGAATATAATCAAGCTATCTATACTGTATGGAATTTTTAAAATATACAATAGGATGCATTAAAAGTAAAAGGGACAGGAAGTTACAAATCCGACATCAAGGCATTGCTTACTTAGTAATTAAATGGCCGTGGTCTGTGGGCGTCTGTTAAGTGAAAGAGAATGCAAAGCAAAATGTCAGAGTAACAGATTGTACCACAAGGACATCGGCTGTCACCCCTGAGCATTGCTTATCATTGTCACTCTGACCTCTCAGCCACTCACCAATTCAAAGTGGATTTACGAAAATAACCCTCATCAGCAGTGTGGCTGTCACACCGCTCGCCTGGCACGGCGCGGTGGTCTTTGTTTTTCCCTTTGAAAATCACCTCTATGATACCTTAATCTGTATCAATTTTCTCATTTCTTCCCATTACTTGCAGCCCATCATCTTTCCCCTAAGAGACAGCACGCCTCAAGAAACAAGGTAACTGTGTTCCTTCCCTTTGCTTTTTGTGCTCTCCTGCCCTGTCTTCTCTTTGGTCCTCTGTGTGCTTTAAGAATCACATCACAGGTCTTTGAATGTGTATGTGTGTGTGTGTGTGTGTGTGTGTGTGTGTGTGTGTGTGTGTGTATGTGTGTGTGTGTGTGTATACAATGACTTCTAAGATGGCCCTACTTGTCCTTCCTTCATTTTGTTCATCTCTTCTCATAGTTTCCTTCTGAGAACAAGACAAATCTGTTCATCTGCCAAGCATTGGCAAGAGTCACTTCCATTGTAAAATTGGGTAGAGGTCAATTTTCTCCTTGCCATAGCAAATACCCATGAAGATGCAGTTAATGGGAGGAGAGGTTTATTCTGGCTCTCAGTTTGAGTATAGGTAGTCGTGACAGGAAAGGAGTGTGGCAGAATTCGATCAGCAGTAGTGGCTGGAACATCTGGGGATGGGGATCAGGAAGCAGAAAGCAGAGAAAGGGGGGTTCCATGTCCCCACTTTTCTTTGTTGTCCACTTCACTCCCAGGAGTAGGTTCCCCTCACCTTCGTGGTGTATCTTCTCCCTCAGCGGATCCTTTGTAGACCCATCTTCCAAGGTGGAGCCAACGGTCTGTCTTCCTTAACCCCTTGACATTTCTTAATCGAATCAATCTGTCGATGAAGATTAACTATCGCTGGAGGCAAACCATTGGGATAATCTTCTTGCAAGCAGGGACTCACATTTGTTTTCTTGGCTAGTGTGCTTTTGATGAGGCAAATGTTTACGCTGCAGAAGCCCATGTGTTGGTGATATGAGGACTGGGGAAGTATGACTTCAGATCCTGTAGTGTGCCTGGAAGGGATGTTTTCCAACAACCACTGGTGCTCCTAGGGATACATCCCCAGCATGATTTTTAGATGAGACCAAACGCAGAGACCTATTACGTTGGTTGTACCATTCCAAAAAACCAAACCAAACCAAACCAAACCAAAAAACCCAAAACAACAACAATAACAACAACAACAATAAATCCTATAATTGAAGACCCCACTGAGGTATTTGTGGATTTTGCCCCATAGAAACAGTAAGAAAGAAGGTCCATGGTACATGTGACAACCATGATTCCCTGAACATTGTTACACAGCAATAGAGTACTAATATATCTCCCTGCCAAGAGGCTTTCCCACACCCAAGGCACGTCTTCACTAGGTAGCTCTACTGTTGCCTTTGTAGTCTAACACAGTTTTGCAGCTGTTTGTCTTGCCTCTTTGTGCCAAGCTCCAAAAGGGCAGTGACCTGATTCATTGCCTTGCACAGCACCTGGCTCAGTAATGACTGTATATGAAGTAGTGAACATGTCTTGGGTAGCTCTCTCCGTAGCCACTGCTCAGCCACCCAGCACCCACTACTGGCACCTCAGCCACCCGCACCCACTACTGGCACCACTAAGATAGGAGAAGATGGTTTGGCTCTGAGGAAACCGCACTAATCCTTCCTTGGTCTTTGTCTTGTTCACGCAGCAGAGCTATGGCTCTATGGTGAAAGGGAGAAAAGCACATTTTTGTCTTCTTTCATTTTTTGTCCGGTCAGTCTCAGGAACTGAGTTTTAGAACCAGTAGATAATGGGGACGCTTGTGTCTTGGATGGAGATGCTTAGCTGATAACTGGTAGATACTGTCATTTGTATCTGACAGTGTGGGATTTCTCGTGCCCTGCTCCGTGATCATGGACAAGGTTCCTGAACATTAGGGAAAACTGTCAAAATGAGAATAAATAGCCAAGACTACACTGATGAAATGTGCTCTGAGTTCAGGCTTTATGGTCGGCATTGGTTTAGGACCCTGTAATATATTTATTCATGGAATTCTCATAAAGAGCCCAGGAAGGCGGTGTTGCCACTGTCTCCATTGTACAGATCAGAAGACTGAGACAAAGTTCTGCTTGTCCAAGATTCAATGAAGTGGAGCAGGATGAGGATTCATCTGAGGTGGGTTTAGTTAACAACAACAACAAAAAGCTCAGATTTAGGGAAAGTGAATCCTCTTGGGGTGTTTCTTTTCCTTCTGCGGGAGAGCGAGATGACAGCTCCGTGTTCACATATGTTTGAATCTGGGGTTCCTAAGTAAAATTAATCCATTTTCCATTGTTAATGAGCATCAACTTTTCTCTGGAGAGAAACCCCCTTCTGCTCTGGATCCCTACTGCTGTGCAGGAGCTCTAATTAAGCCTATGCAAAATACCTTTTTAAAAAAAGGAAATAATGAGAAACTGGAATCAGAAAGACAGGCCTCTAAGAACAACCTTGATCACAATTTGGCTAGATTTACCCCGCTCCTCACAGCATCCCATGGCTGTGAGCAATGGGAAGGAGTTGCAAAATGTAAATTAATTTAGGGGCGAAGAAAGTTTAATTGGAATTATTTTTTTCTCAAGCAGAAGCATAAGGCATCATGCTCGCCTGCAATTCATTTATTGAGGAGAATTTAGAAATTCATTTCTTCTTCTTTTCCCAGTCAGTTGTAATTGCTGCGGAGTACAGTCAAATAGTTACATGTTATTTTGGATAAAGGGTGGCTCATTCTGTCCCCCAAACATGCATGTACCCCAAAATCTACAAAAAAAAACTTTTCAGCTGTTTCTTTTGGTATTTGCATCCATACTTCTGAATAGTTTGTTCATATTATTACCTTCTGCTTACTTGTGTTTTGGGCACCTTCTGGAGAGAGTTTTATATGTCAACCTAACATTTCTTTGTCAGGCATATCCTCAAGAATAAAGGAAAGAAGGCAGAGTGTTAATCCACACAAAGATTGAAGTTATATTTGCACAGGCGCTTTGAGGCAGATGGGCGAGGGAGAGAACATCTGGATGAGACAATGTAAGGGCAGTAACCACATAGACAGGGGACACCTATTGTTACTTTGGAGTAAAGCATGCAGAGCAATGCAAACTTGCAGGGTCGCTTAACACCAAACGAAGCAGAAAGGAAAAAAAAGATCAAGGAAACATCTAGCCCTGATGTGTTCGTTGTGAATAACATCTAGCCCTGATGTGTTCGTTGTGAATATATGTAGAAGCTTTCCAATGGAGTGCTTTTGGAAATCAGTGATGAATGTGCTCAGAGTCATCATGTCATAGTTCTTGACCGAGTAGCCTATTACCAGAAAGGCATCCTAAGGAAATAGGACCAGAGAAGCAAAACATCCTTCGTGAATCAATAAGGTCATTGTAGCATTAGCTCTGCATAAGGAGGCGTGAGGATGAAATATGAGGTGCTTAAATATAGTGCTTAATAAATTAATATCAATATGTAGATATTTATTCAGCTATTAGAGGTGATAAGTGAAGAAGATAAAAGCATGAAAAATATGGCTTTCTGGTAGCTGAAGAAAGCGAAGCCAAAACCGATTTGTATTGTTCCACGTCAGCCATAACAAATGAGTGTGTGTGCTCTTAGGCATGGCTACCGTGCTGAGAGTGTGGATATTTGAAGTAGGTGAACCAGTCTGAGGCACTGTCTTTTGTTTATAAGCTCTGTTTCTTGAACTTTCACAATAATACTCCTTCAAACCTTACTTATTGCATCTATAAAACTGGAGGAAATTATCACCTTTTAACATTGTCATAAACATTAGCAAAATATATAATCAGAGGCTAATACCCAACATTTTGCAGCCAGGACTCAACACACAGTAACACTATTGATCATAAATAGGTCAGAACTAGAAGGTGATACCCAGAGATGTAAGAGAACAGACTCAGGAGGATGAAATTATTATGGGTGATTATATATATATATATATATATATATATATATATATATATATATATATATATATATATATATATATACACACACACATACACACACACATATATAATGGAAAATCTTATTGTGTAATCTTATTGTATATACATATTTTAAGAAGGAAAACATAAAAACATGACCCCACAATTCCACCCTTTAGCTTACTTTAGCTCCCCCAGTTACAGAGCTAGCTGGCTAGAATGAGTGTTTGCATTCAGTGCTGTCGTACAGAGCAGACCCTTTTTTTAGTTAAGGCTCACATCTGTAAAGGTACCATGAAGGAATAAGCCTGGGGTGAAGGGAAAGCAAGGTTAGGAGCCCTGCTTGCTCATCCACGGCTCCTCTTTTTATTGCCCTTGGCTCTCCCAGCTCTTTGTTCTCCCCTGGACAGTTGCTGCTGGAACTGGTACATTCTCCGCTAAATGGCACTTTAACCCTGCTATTCCCATGACTTAATGCTATCTCTTTAACGGACATTTGCATGGCAGATGGCGCAAATGGCCTAGCAAATATATACTGGGTCAACTTTAAAGAACTGCCAGATTGATGGCTTTGTTGGCCGTGTGCCTCCAAGCAGACACACGACTGGAAACTGCACAGGACACAGGAGCTCAAATTTTGGAACAAGTTGTGGGCTCCCATACTTGCTATGAGGGATCAGAAGGACAGGTGAGGACAGGGCTAGTGTGGTTGGCTTCACTTTTAAATAGACATTCATGTGGGCAGATGGGTTGGCACACAGTGTGAGAAGTGGGAACGCAACCTTTTTACTCCTAATCCTGTTTGCATTAGATTTGCTCAGGAATGGAAGTCAAAATGTTAACCCTTTCAGTCCCAGAATGTTCCATGGGATAAAGGTGATCATCTTTCAAAGAGTGTCATGAAAGCTAATTGAGAAGAGTTGCAGCACGTTTTCTGTATATGTCCAGGAAGACTGGCTGATTTACTTAGCCTTTCTTAGTATTTAACTACTTTCATGGAAATGCTGACTGTTGATTTAACTTCTGTCTCTCCTTTGTCCCTGTGGCTTTCATCTCTGTAGTACATTTCTGACTGAGGTCTTTCCAGATAGACTCTAAGCTCCAAAGACAGGGAACAAATCTATAGATGCTTGCATCCTTATAATACTCAACAGAATCTTTTCCCTGTCTTCCTTATCGGTAACTAGTACATGTTCACAAAACAGGTACAACTTGCCAGATTCATAATGCTATGGTAAGACCCTCTCTTGCCCTGTGAGAGTCCCTCTACCCTAGCCAACATATGGTTATAGTCTTACTATTACAGTGAAGAGTGCCAAGGTTTAATGAACTAATAGGTGACTCTGGATATCACATGGTGCAAATAAACATCTCTAGGAACATTTCCCTGCACTGCCCCTTCTGAATGATATTCCTCTAAATGGTCACCTTGGAATGTCCTACTTTGAGTCCACTTACAGATCCTGAGTGAGTGTCATCCACAGGAAAGTCCCAGTTCCTGTTCTTACAAAGAAAGATTACAATGGGCAGTTCTGTCCTTGGAGCTTGAAGATTGTAAAGGAAGAACTCTTTGCAAGGAAGGGTAGAGCTGAAGTTCGGAAAAATGAACCTGGGGCTGGGGATGACGTCAGTGGTAGGGTACTTGTTTAGTGTATGCAAGGTTCCATCCCCAGCGTGGGAGCCAGAGGTGACAAATCAGCTAGAAAATGTGAGCTTAGAAAAGTGTGCACCACAAATGCCCGATGATCTTCACAGTACCAGATGAGGCTAGCACCAGAAGAAAAGGTGGGTCTGTAGCAGGCAGTCCAGGTGCTGATGTGCCCTGCACAGCCAGGTTTAGGAACAGCCCTCTGATGTGCTTTGGGGATCTAAATGTAAACATAGCCTTCAATTGACTGGACTAATGTTCCAGAGACTAAAAAAAATCATACCAGTGCCTGGCAAACACAGAAGTGGATGCTCACAGTCAGCTATTAGATGGAACACAGGACTCCCAAGGAAGGAGCTAGAGAAAGTACCCAAGGAGCTGAAGGGGTCTTCAACCCTATAGGTGGAAGAATAACATGAACTAAATAGTACCCCCAGAGCTCATGTCTCTAGCTGCATGTATAGAAGAAGTAGGCCTAGTTGGCCATCATTGGGAAGAGAGACCCCTTGGTCATGCAGACTTTATATGCCCCAGTACAGGGGAATGCCAGGGCCAAGATGTGGGAGTGGGTGGGTAGGGGAGCAGGGCCGGGAGGGGGGAGGGTAAAGGGAACTTTCTGGATAACACTTGAAATATAAATGAAGAAATTATCTAATAAAAAATCTAAAAAAAAAAAGATATAAGAGGTCTTACCTAGGCTCAACCATTGACTACAAAAAAATCATGCTTATTAAAACTCTGGACAATTAGGAGGTAGGCTTCTGTTTATAGTCTCAGTCTTGAATCCTGCAAATGTTAAAGGTGGGCTAATATCTATATATTCAACTTGTTGGTAGGATAGAGTTGGGACCAAAAGATTGTATCAATCCCTACATTTCTATTGTCTGATTGAACCTTCTTCCTATGGACAGATACCTTTAAGTAAGATAATTGCCCATTAAGAAAGGTGGTGTCTTAGGGTTTCTATTCCTGCACAAACATCATGACCAAGAAGCAGTTGGGGAGGAAAGGGTTTATTCAGCTTATACTTCCACATTGCTGTTCATCACTAAAGGAAGTCAGGACTGGAACTCAAGCAGGTCAGGGAGCAGGAGCTGATGCAGAGGCCATGGAGGGATGTACTTTACTGGCTTACTTCCCCTGGCTTGCTCAGCTTGCTCTCTTATAGGACCCAAGACTAGTACCACCCACAAGGGGACCTCCCCCCTTGATCACTAATTGAGAAAATGCCTTACAGCTGGATCTTGTGGAGGCATTTCCCCAACTGAAGCTCCTTTCTCTGTGATAACTCCAGCCTGTGTCAAGTTGACACAAAACTAGCCAGTATGGGTGGCAAACTCAGTCTCTCTTTGCCTTGCCAGGGGTACTTTTCTTATGTAAACCCCAAACCACCTTGTGTCAGTCTCCTTACTCGACACATATTGGAAGCCCTCCTGAAGTTAGGGAAGGCTCTGAATTACAGTCATTTTTAATATGACATAATTTCATTAGATGTTATCCCCAAGCTGATGAGCAACTGAGTATTGCTAAGTTGAGGTCCTCTGGGCTTCCTTTCGTGAGAAGATAATTAGCCCATTAATGCTTCTGAGTGAAATGAAACCAAAAGCCCTGAAAGCCCTCGAAAATGATGTTTTCTACAAGAGGCTAATGTCTCCCATGCATTCTCATATACAGCTGGCTCATTTCCGTCATTTTGGTCTCAGATTTCAGGAAGATGAACTTTAGCCTCGTCTAGATCAGAATGAGCGGGACCCAGCTTGCCAGGCCTAACAGCGTTGATCGCTATTTGTGGACACATCAGGTAAGAATCCAGACCCAGTATCCAAGTGTCCAGTCTCTCCTCCACGATAACTTGAGGACAGAGCAGTCATCAAGATAATGATTATTACAACTTATAGAAACATTTCATTGTCTCTTTTCAAATGATTTTTGTAATCCCAGTATAAGCAGGAAGAAATTAAATTCAAAGGGAAAACAAGAGCTTTAGAGACCATCTGCTCAGATTTTCAAATTTAAATTTTATACATAAGAGCACATTAGCTGTGGGGAGAAAATGTGATCACATTTTTTCTTTTTCTTTTTTTTAGCTGTCTGAGCAATGAAGAAATTTCCCTCCTTGGGATTTCTGCATGGAGGTAAAAGGCGCCGTTTTGCTGAGGAAAATGAAATGGCTTCGGTATGGGGGAAATTTGCTATTCACCATCTTATATTTATGGAATGCTGAACTTACACAGCTCTTCATAAAATATGAAATAACAGCCCAGACCTCAGGAATTCGTGAGACAGGATAGACAAACACTGTTCCTGGGCACCTTGGAAAGAAAGCAGAGGCCATGACAGCCTGCAGGTGGCGGTGAATGACAGTATGGAGAAGGGTAGGCTTCCTAGTGGCAGAGGGCAACCAAGAAGAAGGAGCAGGTAGGGAAGGAAACTGCAACCATTTCTAATTCTGACTCTCAACACTGAGTCCGATCCATGCATGGACTGTGTACCTCTAGGAATCTTTTTTTTTTTTTTTTTTGGTCTGGGGATAGAGAAGAATGCAATAGTGTCAATAAGTAAGAGAAGCCGAGGGCCGAATAGAGCAGAGAAGAAAGTGGACAGCAGTAAGACTCTCACATTGGCCGCTGACCCCCAACCAGCCACAGTTGGTGACTTTCCTCGGAATGTTCCAGACAGCACAGTGCTTGATTAGGTCAGCCTGCTCCTCCTGCTGGCTCAAACCTACCTGCCTGACACTCGGTGACAGCAAGAAAGGTCACCGTGAACACGGAGACAATTAAAGTCCGTGCTCTTGCTTTTCCTCCACAGCCTGCCTCCCTCCCAGGTTGCAACATCACAGAAACTTCCAGCTCCACTTGCTTGTGTCTGGCAAACAAGCCCAGCCTCTCGCTTGCTCTTTCTTTTGTTTCGCTCGTGTGAAAAAAAAATAATAAAGGTGGTACAGTGAGCCCCGGCTGATGGAATGAATGCAGACCCCCCAGCAGATAATCATCTTTTATAGCTGCCTTAAGATCTCACACCTTAAGCATCCAGTTCAGAGAGGAATGCCAGCCATCACTTATAAATATCTGGATGGGGGAAAAAAAGACAGTTAAAGGGAAAAGCTGTGAACTGAGGTTCATGAAAAAAACAAATTCAATTCATTCCATTGGATGCTGTTGTAGAAAAGCTTAAATCAACCAGATAGTAAATGAAGGATGGGGAACAAGGGAGCCTATTGGAATGTTAAGTGCTGGAAGCCAGATTCCATCTTATCTTTCGTAAGATCCTACCAGGTAAAATCTCGTAGTGCCGCAGGCTCAGCAGTCAGACAGAATGTATTTGACTTTTGGGTCTTCCGTCTTCTAGCTGAATGACCTTGAGTAGGTCCTGGATTTCCATTCTCACCTCTACAAAGCTGGGATGGTAACAATACTTCCTGCTTATGTTTTTGAGGATCAAGTGAGATAAACACCCGGACAGTGGTTAGCAGTGTTTGGCCTAAGGAAAGCCTTCCATAGGTAAGAGACATGCCTGGCCTTGCCTGAGGGAGATCTAAGCTACATTCTAGAGCACATGACAATTCCTGCAAAGGACCTGCTTGGGCGTTTATGCCCCCACAGCAGCTGCCATCGTTGTCCAACTTCCAGAAGTTTCACTTCTAGTTTATTTTAAAGCATTATAAGGAATCCAATCCAGTGTGTTTCCCAGTTTGGTTCCACTGGTATGGGCATGCCGCTGTGCTCGTTGGAGAGTTTACATATACTGACCATTCTCTCAAATAGTTCTTTGCAGTCCAGGATTGCTCAGACTGCTAGAGAGTTTTTATCCATGTAGACCGCATGAGTCCCAATTTCCATCTTTGAGTCTTAGCTTTGCCTTCTGAACATAACCGCATTCTCCACAGCAAAAAAGTATCCCTCCAGGTATGGCTCCCAAAGCTGAGGTATCACTTGAGATTTCCTCAGAGGCAAGCTCAGAAACTGACCCTGGTAACCTAAGAAGAGAAGACGAAGCTCGCAGAGGCAGGCACTGGGCTGCTCACAGAATTGTAAAGGGGTCTGGAGAACAGGACTCAGAGGAGAAGGCAGCCATTAGGATTGTCATTATTCATTCTGACTGTCCGATTTGGAGGGGGCCACGTTTTCCTCAGAGTGGAGCCGGACAGGCACAAAGCCACCAGAGCATCCTCTGCTAGTTGACTGAACCATGGGAGTCCTTTCCTCCCTCCCATGTAACTCTCTTCCAGTGGGTCACAGAAAGAAGACATTGTGCAGGTGACTCACTAAAGCCTGCCTGCAGCTCATGCCTGCATCCCTATGCTGCAAGTCGGACTTACTTTCAAGTCATCAATATCATAAAGCCCTTATCCAGTGCTCAGGCATCCAGAAGGGCAGCAACTGACCTGCTAGCCTCCCTAAGAATGAAGGACAATCCACACAACTAAAACTTCAGACAAATGGTGAATGTGCCATGCCAGTCCTGTGTATCTGTGTAGGCAATTTTACTCTCAGAGTTTTGTTCTGAACAGAATTAGTTTTTTGTTTGCTCACATCTATTTATGCTTCATTTTCTTTCTTTTTAAATTATCTTCTCGTTTCCCCTTCTAAAATCCCTCTGTCCCATCCCCTCTGCCCTTGCACACTAACCTGCCCACTCCTGCCTCCTGGTCCTGGCATTCCCTTATACTAGGGCATCGAGCCTTCATAGGACCAAGGGCCTCTCCTCTCACTGATGTCACACAAGGCCATCCTCTGCTACATATGCAGCTGGAGCCATGGGTCCCTCCATGTGTACTCCTTGGTTAGTGGTTAATTTCTGGGAGCTCTGGGGGTACTGGTTGGTTCATATTGTTGTTCTTCCTATGAGGTTGCAAACCCCTTCAGCTCCTTGGGTCTTTTCTCTAGCTCCTCCACTGGGGATCTTGTGCTCAGTCCAATGGATGGCTGTGAGCATCCACTTCTATATTTGTAACCTCTCAGGAGACAGCTATATCAGGCTCCTGTCAGCAAGCACTTGTGGGCATCCACAATAGTATCTGGGTTTGGTAAGTCTCAGGATGGCCTTTCCTTCAGTTTCTGCTCCACACTTTGTCTCTGTTTTTCTTCCCATGGTTATTTTAACCCCCCATTCTAAGAAGGACTGAAGTCTCTAGACTTTGTTCTTTCTTTCTTCTTGAGCTCCATGTGGTCTGTGAATTGTATCTTGGGTATTCCGAGCTTCTGGGCTCATATCTACTTATCAGTGAGTGCATACCATGTGTGTTCTTTTGTGATGGGGTTACCTCACTCAGGGTGATATTTTCTATGCTTCATTTTCAAACCCAAGCTTGGGAATTAACCTTGGCCTACATTCCATCTTATCTGACTGGCTTCAGCTAGTCCTGACTTGTAAAAGGTTCTTCCAAATTGGAAGTTGGTGTGTAAGACTTTTCTCACCTCACATCCGTACTTTTAAGTTTATGACCAAGGTAGGGGGAAGAGCTGGATCTGGTGGAGGAAAAGGCAGAGAAGAGGAAACAGGATATAAAACTGGGGAAGCATTTGGTCAAAAGGTACTAGGGATCAAATAAGTGGAAGGCAGGGGAAGCATGGGCATGTGCAGTGAAAGGTGAAAGCAATGCGGTCTACCGTGGTGCTAATGTCAGGAAGCAGGATCTGCTCAAGTAAAACAAAACAAACAAACAAACAAACAAACAAACAAACAAAAAACAACTGAAGCAAATTGTGTGAAGGCATGAAAGGCTCCCATAGGACACACCAGGTTTGGATAGTGTCAAGCTCTAACAGCTGTGTGTGAGGAAGTGTAGCAGAGGCTGTGAAGCAGAGGTAGGCTGGACTGAAGGTCAACAGGGCTGATGTTCAGCTGCAGCATCGATCCGCTCTGCCCCATTTGCAGCCTGGCATCATCGATAAATTCTGAGCAAGGAGTAACCCAACCTCTGAGATGAGGGAATTTTGGTCCAGCCCTTTGGTCTCCATGATGGAAGACTTACTTCTGAAAAACGTATCTGGCTGCAATCTTGTGGGGCTTGTCTGTAATTAGAACCAACAAACAAATGAACAGCTGTCCCATGGAAGCATTAAGAGAGCAGCCACTTGCAGGTAACTGCCACAGCCAGTCTCCAGCCCAGGCCTCTCAAACCTATTCACTTGGCTGTTCAGTTTCTCCAGGAATACGTGTCAAAGCAAGTATTACAAAAACTTATCTAGAATCAAACTCCCACCCTATTCCCACCTCAGGTCAGCCCATCTCCCAATAGGGTGTCTCAATTTTTCAAAGTTGTTCCCATTCTGACATGGTCTACTGAGTTTCTTTCTTTCTTTCTTTCTTTCTTTCTTTCTTTCTTTCTTTCTTTCTTTCTTTCTTTCTTTCTTTCTTTCTTTCTTTCCTTCTTTCTTTCTTCCTTTCTTTTTTATTCTTTTTTTGAGACAGGGTTTCTCTGTGCAGCCCTGGTTGTTCTGGAACTCACTTTGTAGACCAGGCTGGCCTCGAACTCAGAAATCCGCCTGCCTCTGCCTCCCGAGTGCTGGGATTAAAGGCGTGCACCACCACTGCCTGGCCCTGAGTTGATTTCTTAATATCACTTGGCTCTGCTTTTTGCCACTGCTCATCCCCTATACTGCCCCAGTCCATGGCAATCTTACCTTTCCCCTTTGCAGAATCCCTATTGAGAGGTTTTGTCACTCAAGGTATGGTCCATGGATCAACAGTGTCTGCATTTTCTAGGATTGGATTGAAATGTAGAATGTCAGACTCTCTCAGCTAGAAGCCCTATTTTAAGAATCCCTTAAAGAGCATACAAGGGCTGGACCTAGGTCTCCCATACACATGTAGCAGATGTGCAGCTTGATCTTCCTGAGGATCTCCCAACAACTAGAGCAGGGGCTGTCCATGACTCTTTTGCTGCCAGTGGATCCTTTTACCCTAAATGGGTTGCCTAGTCTGACCTCATTGGGAGAGTATGTGTCTAGTCCTTGAGTGACTTGAGGTGCCAGGGTGAGTTGGTACCGAGAGTCTACTTCTCAGAGGTGAAGGTAAGGAGTGGTAGGTGGAGGGGCTGTGTGAGGGGTAACTGGGAGGACAGGGGGGTTTGCAATCAGGATGTAAAATGAATAAATAAATTAATGAGAGAAAAGAAGAGTATCTTTAATTGCTTAGTTTTTCAATGAGTTTAAGGGGGTCCTTTACCACCATCCAAATCCTCAGTATACTTCTAACATCCTTCCGTTAGGCTTTTCTTATTGGTGCTAACCTTTCCAATGAGAAAGCAAAAGCAGTCGGGGGATGTGTAGGACACACGTCCAGCTTCCAAGCTGCCTACCCAGCCCACTTGCATCTGGACCCTCATTCTTCCTTCCCACTGCCATGGTTGAGTGCTCTTGGCTCCCATCCGAGTCCATATCCTCCTTCTCATGGACAAAAATCTCATCCACTTCACTCACGCAAAGTCATTGCTCCAGCCACAAGCAGCTTCCCGTTGGCTTCTTTATGTCCACATCTTTTTTTTTTTACTAGCTAGTTTCCAACACTCTACAAACTTCATTCTATCTCTCATAAGAAAGTCCAAGAAAACAAGAGAAACTGTCTCTTGAGTCAGCTTGCCTCCAGCTTCCACTGTTTATTTTTCTGTTCCCCTTTTACACAATTTCTTGAGAAAAAATTAATTATACATATCTTTTGTCCAGTTTCTCTCTTCATACTCCCATTTGATTCTAATGGCCCCGTGTTTTGCTTTCCCCAGACACTGTAGCTTCCATGTTCAGAATCATCAGTGAAGACAATTACTCTTGTTCATCTCCCGGCCTCATCCTGCTGGCTCTCAGCTTCCTTTGACAGATAAGCAGTATCATTTCCTCCATGTAGGTTCCAGGACCACTCTTTCCTGAATCTCCTAGCATAACTGACTACCTCCCTTCAGTCTTGTTTTCTGTCTCTTTTGTTTCCACAGCTTTTTAAAAGTGGCTCACCTCACATCTACCCTAATGCTACTCAAGCAGTCTGTGCAACCAATAGTATTTGCTAGCATTGGGTCCCAGAACCTCTCCCTAACCTTCTAAATCAGTCTGAATTTTAATAAGATTCCTCTTGGATGATTCACATGTCCATTAACTAACCTAGCCCACTAATTGCTAACCCTAACCTTAGTTACGTATCAGAAACATCCAGAGAGATTAAAACAAAATTTGTATCTAGGTCTTACCCAAAATCAATTAAATAAGAATTTCTGGTGAGAAAAAAGTCTCTAGATGATTCTCAGATAAAATGTGACACACTATGATCCCTTGCTTTCTCGCATTTACATATAATCGTATACTCTTAGTACATGTGCCTATAACTTACTTATAAGTCACAGAATATGATAAGGGTAGTGAGGTGTCATTCACTTGATGCCACTGTACTAGAATGGCAAAGGTGCCAGGATGACCACCCTGTGGTTGCAATGATATATGCGATGTTTCACACATGGGAAACAGAATTAAGGAGTGGCCCCTTCTTAGACTGATGAAGCAGGTAGGCTTCCTATGGGGCTCAGTGAGCTTGGTATGGTATTATGGTTTGAGCTTAATGTGTCCCAAAGCTCTGAGTGTTCGGTCACTAGATGGTGGTTGTGTTAGTAGAAGTTTTGGATGATATGGCCTGGTCGAAGCTACATTACTGAGAAGTGTGGCCTTGTGGTCAAACTCTTCTTTCTCTCTGCTTCCTGGACTCTGTGAGATAAGCAGCTTCTCTCTATTATATGCTCCCTGCCATGACATTCTGCCTTACCAAAGGACTCCAAACAAAGGAGCCAACTGTTTACAGGAGGCAATCTCTGAAACAATAATTCAAAAATAAACCCTTTACTCCTTTATAGGTTGTTTCTGTCAGGTACCTGTCATATCAACAGAAAGCTGATTGATGGGGGTGACTCTTTGAGACTCTGGGTGGTTCCTGGAAACTGCAGATAGCCTTAAAGACCTGAAGGAAGATTTCAACTCAGTAGTTATCAACATCCCTAATGCTGTGACCCTTTAATACAGTTCTCCATCTTCCAGTGACCCTCATCCATAAAATTATTTCATTGTTACTCCATAACTATAATTTTGCCACTTTTATGAACCATAATGTAAATATATGATATACAGGATATCTAATATTCCTTCCAAAAAGGGGTCTTGACTCACAGGTTGAGAACTGCTGCTTAGCTGAAAGGCAAGAGAGAAACAGGGAGCTAGGAAGTCATGCAGCCAAAAACAAATGCATTGAACTGGCAGCTAAATGAGCTTGAGAGTGTATACTTTCCCAGTTGAGCCTCCAGATGACAATGAACCTCAAGTGACTGAAGAGTCACCTTGATGATAGGCTCATGACATTCTGTGAAGAGTCATGCTAATTATGCTTCTGACTCATAGAAATATTGAGATTGTAAGTATGTAATGTTTACAGGCACAATATTTGATTAAAAAAAACAATATAGCAGTCATAATGCATAAGCACATTTCTGGTATATTTCATTCAAACTAAAGACTTTAAACATTATCAGTTATTGACTACTAGCCAAAAGCAATTTCCATGTTTAATGGCTTAAAGTAACAACAAGAAGTTGCCCTCAGCCAGGCTTCCTTTCTCTTGACTTTTGGTTGGATATGGAAAATGAGAGACAGTGAGAAGAGGCTTCAGCTGGAGGAATTAGATATTTCTCTCCTGTATCTTCTCAGAGTTGGTGGTAGGTTTGGCAATGATAGACTCCTCAGCATCCAAACTTTTCTTGCTCTTCCCTCTTTTATGACTCTAGAGTTTTGTTAAGACAATTTTTCCCCTATGTGCCTTTAAGCCAAAGTTGCCTGGGGGTGGTGGTGAATTCCTGCTGTTGGAAGTCCCTGGCTGTTTTACCACCTTGGTTGGGTATATATATATATATATATATATATATATATATATATATATATATATATATATATTAGATATTTACTTTATTTACATTTCAAATGTTGTCCCCTTTCCTGGTTTCCCCTCAGAAAACCCCCTATCACCTCTTCCCTCCCCCTGCTCACCAACTCACCCACACCTGCTTCCTGGCCCTAGTATTCCTCTATAATGAGGCATAGAGCCTTCACAGGACCAAGGGTCTCTCTTCCCATTGATGACCAACTAGGCCTTCCTCTGCTACATATACAGCTGGAGCCGTGAGTCCCACCATGTGTACTCTTTAGTTGATGGTTTAGTCCCTGGGAACTCTGGGGATACTGGTTGGTTCTATTGTTGTTCCTCCCATGGAGCTGCATGCCCCTTCAACTCCTTGGGTCCTTTCTCTAGCTCCTTCATTGGGGACTCTGTGCCCAGCTCAATGGTAGGTTGCAAGAATCCACCTCTGTATTTGTCAGGCACTGGTGGAGCCTCCCTGGAGACAGGTATAACAGGCCTCTGTCAGTAAGCACTTGTTGGCATCCACAAAAGTATCTGGGTTAGGTAACTGTATATGGGATGGATACCCAGGTGGGGCAGTCTCTGGATGGTCACTTCTTCAGTCTCTGCTCCATACTTTGTCTCTCTAACTCCTTCCATGGGTATTTTGTTCCCCCTTCTAAGAAGGATCGAAGTATCCACACTTTGATCTTCCTTCTTCTTGAGTTTCATGTGGTTTGTGTATCTTGAGTATTCTGAGCTTCTGGGCTAATATCCACTTATCAGTGAATGCATACCATGTGTGTTCTTTTGTGATTGGGTTACCTCACTCAGGATTATATTTTCTAGTTCCATCCATTTGCCTAAGAATTTCATAAATTCATTGTTTTTAATAGCTGAGTAATATTCCATTGTGCAAATGTACCATATTTTCTGTATCCATTCCTTTGTTGGGGGCATCTGGGTTCTTTCCAGCTTCTGGCTATTATAAATAAGGCTGCTATGAACACAATGGAGCATATTTCATTATTACATGTTGGAGTATATTCTGGGTATATGCCCAGGTACTATGTTCAATTTTCTGAGGAACTGCCAAACTGATTTCCAGAGTGGTTGTACCAGCTTGCAGTCCCTTGGTTGAGGATCTTATTCTTCTCATACCTTGGTCAATAGCTCTTCAGTTTAGACATTTTACATGAATCATCTGTTCCCTACTAGATCCTGACTGATGCACATACAACAAATGTACGTTGTATCCACTTGTTTGTTTTACTGGAACATAAACATCATGGGACAGTCACCTCATGTAGTCATTGCTTTATTCTCAGTTACAGTGGAAGTTGATCTAGAATAGATCCTAGCAAAGGTTTACTGAGAGAGAGAAATATTTAATATGAGATGCTGTCGTGACCAGGGGATGCTATTTGTGCAATGGCACTGCCTCACGGACCAGTCTCAAGGAAAGGAAGGACATAATCAGACATAAGGGGTTATAGGGATCCATAGTGCCAGGATACAGGGACAGAGGAGCATTCTATAATAATCATTGTTAGCTCATCTTCCTATGTCATGAGAGAATGCTATCTACTTTGATCCTAAACCTACTAGGACCACAGAAAGTCCTAAGTTCAAATACTGTGTCCTCTTCTTATTGATAGGGGTGCAACTGAGCAATTATCAAAGACTGTCAGAAATTAATTTTCCACATGTATAGTGGGGTTGTTAATCTGTTACATCTAATTCACTCTAATGACTACTGAAGACGAAGCACCTGAAAAATGCTAGGTATATCCCCCAGGGATGCATGCTCCTCTGGATTAAGTATTACATGCATCATCTAATTTAATCTTCATCATGTCACAACGAAGTCACACCTTCATTATTTAGGGAATTGAGATGCAGAACACATGAAAATCGTTCTCTCCTCGCCAGTGCAGACTCGGGACATGAATGTCTTCCTGGATTATCTTCACAAATTTTGTAGTTTTCATAAAAAGCTCATCTGCTGTCTGGATATAGATCTGGGCCTGGGTGTTGAAAATCACTAGAGCCCAACATAATGACATTAGATTGGAAAATGTTACACTGACAATAAGACATATTCCATCTTAGACTGACCTATGGGACATCTTGCTTAAGATTTAGCAGTTTGCAAATATGTATTTCTTACTTGGGAAACTTTACTAATTCACTCCTCTTGATTTGTCCTTGTTGGATGAGAAATAACTATGTTTCAGACTTTTCTCCTCTTATTTTTCAACAAATCCCATCGAAACATGCCAATTCTTTAAATCACTTATTAGTTCTTAGTTAATTGGTACCTTGTTAGTTAATTTGCCTTTAGCCAATTTTTAAGGCTAGGGAGATATGTGTAAAATCTTTTGGAAGAGCCTTCCCTACCAATAAGGGAAGCTTAAAGAAAAGGAGGCTGATTTTGGGTACAAGTCAGCATGGTAAGGGATGTCATGACAGGAAGAGCTTGAGATGGCTGGTCGCATTGCATCCTCTGTCATGAATCAAAGTGATCAGTGTCAGTGCTCAACTTCTTTTCAATGTTTTATTTAATCCCAAGTTTAATCTGAGCTATCCAGTGTCAGGTGTGATCCTCTATAGACATGCTTAGAAGCAAACATAATCTAGAGATTCCCTCACAGGCATGTCCAGAGGTTAGTCTCCTTGGTGATACTAGATAGTATCACCAAGTTGATAGTATTAAGTATTACACAAATTTGTTTAGCTTATAATTTGGAGGCCAAAACTCCTAACAACATAATTTGGCTCTGTGGAAGGCTTTATTGGTTGTATCACTTCAGACTATGTTGGAATGATTAGGAATCCATGGAAGAGTGATTGACTTTGTCACGAGTCAGGAAACCAAGAGACTGAAGAGTTAGCAGGCTGGAGAGAATGAATTCACAGTTCCTGGGAGAACCCCTTTAATTCTTTATGAAAGCATAGCGCAGTAGTCCAAGGATCTCCCATTCTAATGCTTTGTGCTCTAGATATACTCTAGATACAAAACTCACAAATTATGAAACCTCTGGAGACACATGCAGCCATATTTGAATGTTCACCGAGTTCTTACCTGTGACTAATCTAGACAAGACACTGGGTCTGCTGCACTTCAAGAGATGGAGTTCACAAAGTGCAGGATATTAGCACCTATTCTCCAGTATTTGTAAAATGTTCTTTGACTTATAGCATTCATTTTTGCACCCACCAGGAAATATGTTAAGCTAAACCATTCTTTTTTTTTTTTTTTTTTTTTTTTTGGTTTTTTTGAGACAGGGTTTCTCTGTATAGCCCTGGCTGTCCTGGAACTCACTCTGTAGACCAGGCTGGCCTTGAACTCAGAAATCCGCCTGCCTCTGCCTCCAGAGTGCTGGGATTAAAGGTGTGCGCCACCATGCCCAGCTCAAGCTAAACCATTCTTAAGTATTTCTTTAGTAACTCTCTTAGTGGTCCCAAGAAGTACAATAACTTTGTAATAGCCTAGTATTGCTCACTTTATGGACACATACATACACAAGCACATACAGAGAGAGCAACACACACACACACACACACACACACACACAGAGAGAGAGAGAGAGAGAGAGAGAGAGAGAGAGAATACTTAAATATTATCCACACATATCTTCATGACCACATAGTCAGGTAATGTCAACAAAAGCTTTTGAACTGACTTGTTGTTAGTAATACTGTTGAGTGAGCATTTGTTAGAAGCCACTGATTTTGTCATTGACATTACTGTGTTATCATTCTCACGTACCTCCATCTTCAACATCTCTGTACCATTCAGAAGTCTAGTAAGTATGCTCCTGTTTTCTTCACTTAACAAGTATGTCTGGTAAATGGTTAAATACCAGGCAGGATCCTCACATTACACAAAGAGGTAGGGCAGCTCCAGTCCTAGAACTTCTGATATCAAGTGCAGAGGGGCTCAGTTGGGCCTGTGACATAGAGGTAGGTCACACTGTAGGAGCTTCTAGCAAGGCACTCTGATCCCATGGGCTGGATGTTGTGTTGTAGAGAAGGATGGCCTTGTGTGTGAACATCATTCTTTCCTTTTCTTTGGAAATGTGTAGATGATAGGCCATTTTTGTTAGGAGATTCTCTACAGATTATTAGAAGGATTTTTTATGCTAATGGTCTTATTTTAAAAAGGGAACAAAAGAATCGTGAATTTTAGAAGCTATTGTGAAAATAGAATTGGCTAAATAATTTAAATATAAGGATACGATATAATTTCTGCTTTCTTTGTGAGTTTCTTTATCAGAAATGCCAGTCTTCCTTCCACACATGTGCAATCCACCACTCGTATATCCACTGAGCTTTTTGCATCCACATACTCCCAGATTCTAGATAATTCATTGCTGCAAAATAAAAATTTTGTATCCATGAGGGCATTCTACCAATATACAACTGTGCCAGGATATCCTAAATTTGCTTTGAAATTTGCATTTGCTTAAAATATTTAATTTAGGGGGAAAGAGCTGCTTTCTTCCAAAATGTTATATTTCTACTAAAATATATGGAAGGCTATGTGAAATATTTAGATTAAGAGACCTTAGAACAAACCTAATTTTATCTGCATTATAAATAATAATGAAGCTGTTTCCTAATTAGGAGCTGTTTCCCCAAACAAAGGTACCACAGTCATTTATTTTTGTAGCTCCTTTAAAAAAAAGTCAGTTCATCAGCAAATCTGAAATCCATATACAAAAACTGGCAGAAAATCAAGATATTAATTTTATATGTGAGGAGACTGTCTCTAGAGAATCCCATTTAAATATCTACGTCTTGGATTCATTTCAGACCCTGATTTAAAATTGGGAATTCAATATTTTACAGCAGATTATAAGGTGGAAGGCAGAGAATTAGATGAGACATTTTCTGACTTGTATATTATATTCTTGATGAACTAAAGGCTTGCTTGTAGATTCATTTCCAACATGATTTCCCCATTGGATTTGTCTCAGATACCACAGTGAGAAGCCAGCAGTATGACCCCAGGGAAGAGGTCAGAGGAGATGCTGTCAGAGGGAGAAATGGCAGGGGACTGGGACTGAGAATTGGAAATTATGAAAGAAGGAGAGGGAGGGTGACAGTGGGGGCAGGGACTAGAGAGTATGAAAGACAGGGGGGAAGACAGAAGGACAGAGAATTTTCCCATTCAGGGGAGTACAGTATACCATAGGAAATAACTCACTGAGGATTCCCACCAACACAATCATGTTGGCTTTTCCTGTTAAAGCTCTCTTTAAGCCTTCACTTGTAATTAATAAGAACTGCTACTTAAGAATTTTCAGAAGGACTTCTGCTAAGTATTGAAACATAAAAGAAAATTATTGGCCTTTCATCATCTCTTGAAGGAGGGGAAAAACCCTCATGATTTATGTGTATACTTTAGAATCAAAGCCCCCTTTTAAGTCTCTAGGAGCCGATCATAAATAGAACCTAAGACTGATCTCTCCAAATAATAAAATAGTGGGGAGAAAAAGAGATAATGCATCCTACCCATTGAAGCACTTAGACCCGCATTGTTAAGAGCAGTTCATATAAGTGCTGCTAAATTAGTTCTAACAATGCCAGGCACTAGAATTTGTGCAGCGAGGCTTTCCTGTGTAGATGCCACTGCTGATCCAGTAATAAAAGTAAATTCTTCAAGGTTGTTTCCCAAGGCCAGCGGTCATGTGCCCTGAGGCCACTTTTCATTCTTCATTTCTTCATGTCCCTTGGAACTACTGGTGTGAGACCTTCCTCTCAAGGAACTCACAACTTCCTGTACTACCCAATGGAGAGAAGATGAATTATTTATGCATCAGTTGTGGTACTAAGCTGAACTGGTTATTTACTGGGGTGTAGTAGAGTTTTGATGGACATTCAAATAGAGATAAGCAGCAGCCTCCCAAGGCTAGGGAAGCATTCTTAAAGATAACAGATAAATAGAAAACAGAAGGGCTATGTGTACAGCTACTATCTACATGAATTCTTCTCATTGTTGTCTGGCCTTTGGAAGACAGACTAGAGAGGGTGGAAGGTAAGTAGCTGTCAGCATAGTTGTCAGCTGTTAGGAATTTGGAGTCCCAGTGTCAAAGCCAATGACTGGGGACCTTTACGTAGGGATGGAATGAAGAAGGACATATGACTGACCTCTGAATTTATCTGGTATAGCTTGTTTCATAGCTCCCTCCTCTTTTCACTTTGGGTGAACTCACCAGGTCTGGACTATTTAAAAGTAATCTATGTGATGTCTACAAGGTGCTTAGAGACTTGCTGAGTTCATGGGGAAATGCCATAGACCTGTCAGCTGTGTTATTTATTATAGCTAATTACTAGTAAATGTTTACACTAGAATATTTGATCATTATTTCCAAATTAAATCCAAAATGGAGTTGCAGGTTTACTGCTCCCTCAAGCCAATGACCCTTGTGTTGTTTTTCTAACTTTATAATTGCAACCTAACCAAGTGACTCGGGCCAAAAGCTTAGGCGTCCTTGCTGATTTGCCTTACTCCTCATAATTAGTTCATCAGCTGGTCACTTTTCTCCATCATCTAAAATATAAAAACAAATCCACATATTCTTTTCCCCTAACAATCTCTCCTCCTCTGCTTCCTCCTCCTCCTCTTCCTCCCCCCTCTTCCTCCTCAACTTCCTTTTCCTGCTTCTCCATCTCTCTGGTTGATATTTAGATAATAAGAATTCAGAACAATTTTCTGCTTAGGAAAGTCCTGAAACAATGAAGATGTTCCATAAATGCAAATGTTAGCAAACTTACTAAAATGTAGTTTACCTCGTCACATGGGCAACTGACATGGGAGGAAGCTCGGGATAAACTTTGAATATTATTCATGGAAAATATTCAGCAGCAGCACACATGACATTAAAGAGAAGTAAAAATGCAGACGGAGAGACCTGGTAATGTACTTAGGGAAAGGGGGGCACAGGCAGCAATGTACACAGTTACACTGCGGATATAAAAAGTCAAACCTATAGCTGCCTACAAGACTCTGTTACCTCTCCAGAAGGCATTCCTGAAAATTCTCTACTTGCTCCCAAAGACATACAGTTTACAGACTCTATTGGATAATTTCAGTCATCATGAAAAGATACTGATTTTCTCCCTTCGATAAAAAATAAAAGTTGAACTTGATCCTCTATGCCTCTCCCTAGTGCTATACTCTCTTTTAGAACAAAATTTATAAAAAGTCTGTAAGCCCTCCCTTCCCATTCTTCTTGGGACTACATAATTGGTCATTTTATAGCCATCACATCACCAAAACTGCTTCTTTGAGTTACATAGACAACTTTCACCTATTGACTCTTTAGTCCCTATCTGGCAATTCTTAGCAATATCTCTTGATCACGTTTGTCCTTCTCATTCTGTCTCTCTGTCACCCCCCCCCCCCATTTCTCTGAAGACATCAAGGGGATTTATAGCCGTAACTTTAATCTGTACCCCGAGCCTTTTGCTTTCATCCTGCTTTCACCCTATCATGTCTGTTCATCATCTCTCCACTTGAGTATACAACAAATCTCATAGCATTATAATATCCAAGACCAAATTGGTGAGTTTTTCCATTAAAATCTCCTCCATAGTGTTTGTAGCTAAGAAAAAAAAGTTGAATAAATAAAAAATAAGTTTTCTAAAAAAAAGGGGCTCGGTGGTTAAGAGCACCGACTGCTCTTCCAGAGGTCCTGAGTTCAATTCCCAGCAACCACATGGTAGCTCACAACCAACCATAAGGAGATCTGATGCTCGCTTCTTGGGTGTCTGAGGACAGTTACAATGTATTTACATATAATAAATTTTAAAAAGAGTTCTCTTAAAAAAAAGTTGACTCTTTTTTCTGATCTCTTCAGTTGGAGGGTCAAGGTACTTGCAACCTTCGATCCATTCTCTGCCCCTCCCTTTCGACATCTATCCTGTGGGGTCTTCACTTTTAAAATATACCATCCATATAATGTACCTCTCCATAGTTGTCTTGGCTTGACCACTGTTCTTTGCCTGGGATGTTTAAGTGTCCTAATCTTCCACTCCTTTTTGTCCTGTCCTGTTAGGCTATATTTAGCAAGGTAGCCAGAGCGCCTTTAAAAGCCTAGTTGACCCAAATCACTACTTGGCTTAAAACAGTGCTCATCTTTTTGCTCCAGGGTAAATGGAAGTCCCTACAAAGAACTCTAAAACTTTTATTTCCCAAAAGAGTCAAGGTTCTTGAGAATTTTATTTGTTGCTCACAATGTCCCCTGGCATCTTGTAGATACTCAATGAAAGTTTTCTCTATCCAGAAACTAAAAAGCCAAGCAAACTCATCTCCAGATATGTTAGAAAGAGAGAGAGAGTGTTTCTATAGATCGATAAGAACTCCAGATTTCTCAGAAACTCCCTGTGGAGTAATGTCCACATAGACCTTGATAATTGGTCCTCTCCTTCGCAGTATCTTGCTCATCACTGTCTTTCCTAAATGATTGGGTCCCTTGGCCTTTTACTCCATTCCAGTCATGCTGACCTTCTTTGTATCTGCCAAACATTCCAAGCACATCCCCCTTTTTATTTTATTTTATGAGATATTTTCTTTATTTACATTTCAAATGCTATCCAGAAAGTCCCCTATACCCTCCCCCTGCCCGGCTCCCTTACCCACCCACTCCCACTTCTTGGCCCTGGCGTTCCCCTGTATTGTGGCATATAAAGATTGCAATACCAAGGGGCCTTTCTTCCCAGTGATGGTCAACTAGTCCATCTTCTGCTACATATGCAGCTAGAGACACGAGCTCTAGGGGTTCTGGTTAGTTCATATTGTTGTTCCTCTTTTAGGGTTGCAGACCCCTTCAGCTATTGGGCACTTCCTCTAGCTTCTTCATTGGGGGCTCTGTGTTCCATCATATAGATGACTGTGAGCATCCACTTTTGTATTTGCCAGGCACTGGCATAGCCTCATACGAGACAGCTATATCAGGGTCCCTTCAGCAAACTCTTGCTGACATATGCAATAGTGTCTGGGTTTGGTGGCTGATTATGGAATGGATCCCAGGGTGGGGTAATCTCTGGATAGTACATCCTTTTGTCTTAGCTCCAAACTTTGTCTCTGTATCTTCTATCATGGGTATTTTGTTCCCTATTCTGAGGAGGAATGAAGCATTTACACGTTGGTTGGTCTTCCTTCTTCTTGATTTTCTTGTGTTTTGCAAATTGTATCTTGAGGATATCATCCTTAGTGAGGTAACCCAATCACAAAAGAAGTCACTAGATATTCACTCACTGATAAGTGGATATTAGTCCAAGCACATTCCTGTTCTGAGGTTTTGGTACTCGCTTTTCCAGTTGTATGAAGCCCACTTACCTCAAATGTCTACACAGTTTGCTTCTTAACCTCCATCAATCTTTGGAGTAAGTTTTTTTTCTCTCTCCCAGTAGTTCCTTTATGAACCCACTTTAAAATCATTTAATCCACAGTTGTTATATCATCTTTCCTATTTCTCTTTTTCTCATTTCTCTTTCCCTAAAGGGATTGGTTTCTACCACTGGTAACAGTGACCTCTATCACACTGTGTTTTTGTCTGAGTAGAGGCAAATTCTTCTAGGCACGTTTGTCTATCTGGTTCTCCACTAAAATTACAACATCCCCTCCCACTAGGGTTTGCACACAGGAGGCTCCAAGACCTCTGGCTATAAGAGACAAATGAGGTGTCTTGAACAAGCACTAGTCTCAGCCTCACTTGAAGACTCTGAAAGGCAGGCATTTCAGGGGTTGTTGACGGCTATTTATGTATGCCTTTCTGTATTTACTTATTGGTACATGATAATTGGCAAGTTTCCAAGCTGCTATTAATTATTGTTGAAGAATCAAAGAGAAGATATTCCCAGAACATTATGGGTTTTAAAAACCATCATTCTTGCTTTGAAGACAGGACATACAAATATTCAGAAAAACTTTACATTGGCTTACTTATCACTAAGCTAGAGTTTAGAATTGGTTATTTTAATCTGTGTTTGTCTATCAGGTAGAATTTGTTCCCAAGGTCAAATACGAGCATAGAGGAGTCTAGACTCAAGATGGGGCTATGCCCCAATAGATCTATTGTAAACAGACAATTACTGTGAATCAGAATGCATTTAATGTTTCTAATCTACTGAAAACCCAAAACCTGGCTATAACTACCTTGAATATGCTCACAATGCATCAGCCAATAGCTAGACAAGGCCATTCAAAACAAAGCCTGTTGTAAATGAAGTGTTGAATATTTCAGGTAATTTATTGAATAATGTATTGCAAGTGAAATATAGAACAGCTGCATATTAAGATTTTTACACCTCCTAGAGAAGAAAAATGGAGGTGAAACCCTTGCAAAGTTGGGGGCCAGGGAAATATTAAGAACGAGTTGTGTTAGACTACACTGATTTCTCATTTGCTTTATTGAAAACTAGAACGTCAGAGAAATATGAGAGACAGAGTCTATTTGCATTTTAGCAAACCACTGATGAAAAATCTCGCATTATTGTCTTATGGATAAAATGAGGAAAAATAAGCCAGACCTTGCATAATTACACGGATTAATGCTTTGTTTAACAATTAAAATGATTGCTCTCTTCTTAGATAGAAATTCCACTCAAAAGGTCTTAATCAGTCCTTCATGTTTGGTAAGCATTATCCGTTTTGTTTTTTTTTTTTCTTTTTTTCTTTTTCATTTTCTCCTCCAAGTAGTAATCTCCAATATTTCACAGCTCTCTCTTTGGTCCTAATCAACATATTAACTAATATTAACATTAACTAATGCCTTTTTAAAATAATAGCAAAAATTTCAGGGCAGATGTATTAAATGACTGAATTGAGATAAAAGGTCATCAAGCTATCAACATGGTCAAACACAAGGTCCTGTTCAATTTAAACAGTTTCTTATGCCTGGATCCAGTGGGAGCAGACAGAGCTCAGTGGTGGTTCTACCTGCAAAGAATTAGACATTTGATTCAGGGAGGTGGGATTGATGGGTAACAAAAAGCAGAGCCAGAGACAGAAGTCTAGACTCTACTGGACAGATGTATTTAATGTCCCTTTGCTTGGCCATCTACTCTGCATGGTCAAAGTGACCTGGTTTCATGGCAATGTCCGATAATGTCCCAGGGAAGTTATTTGTTGTTGTCTTACATAAGTATTTTAAATTGTCAGGTAGTGAAATTCTTTTCCCGTGTAAGAGTGCTGAGTTCTGACACATCCCTAATAGTTTTAATGAGTCATGCTTGGTTTTATGGTTAGAGACATCAGACCCCTTTCTTTTCTCTCGAAGCTTTCTTTGTGCAGTTCCATTTGGATGCTGTCTCAGAGCCCACTATCATGTATCAGAGGTACCATCCAACCAACCATCAAATAGCAGCAGTTCTGCTGAGTTATTGTCCAGTTAAATATTTCATTATTGCTTCCTCTGTTGCCTTTTCTTAAGTCACTTTTCAGAGATCTTTGATAGTTACTTATGTATTATTCCAAGGATTTTGAATTATAATGACTAGGAAAGACTATTTTTTTTTTTTTTTTGGTATGTGCTTGACTTCAAGTGTAATTGATCCTCACAATGATTTTTCTCTTAAATGCTTGCAAAGGTCCTCCTTAATTTTGTTCGATTCTATTGGTGAGAACTTGATGGCAGAGCTGTACTATGTAACAGGGGAAGTTAGAGAAATGGACCACTTATGTACTGGTAATGGGACAATGTGAAACCTCCTTTATTGAGAAGAACATATCTGGCTGGAGAGATGGCTCAGTGGTTAAGAGCACTGGCTGCTCATCTCAAGGTCCCGAGTTCAGTTTACAGCAACCAAATGGTGGCTCACAACTATCTACAATGGGATCTAATGACCCCTTCTGTCATGCCTGAATATATACAAATAAAATATTCATATACATACATAAAGAAATAAACATTAAAAGAACGTATCTTAGAGGATATTTTAGTCCGCAATAGGAATGCTAGTGAACAGTGTGATCAAGGAGGCTGGAGAGATGGCTCAGTGGTTAGGAGCACTATCTGCTCTTCCAGAGGACTCAGGTTTTATACCAAGCACCCACATGGCAGCTCATAATTCTATATAACTCTAGTTCCAGATAACTTTTCTTGCCTCTGAGGGCAGTGCACACACATGTTGCACAGATATAAATGCAGGTAACACCCATACACATAAATAAGAAATAAACCCTTTAAGAAATAGCATGTTCAATTTGGCTTGAAAAAAAAATAGATAATGAAAGTTTATGTTATATAACCCTGAGTCTGAAATAGCAGGATAGAACGAACCTCAGTTTTATTATTAACTCTAGTTATATTATGTTTTCAGGTCACTGTGGTAGAACACTTAATAAGAAAAAGATATGCTTGGCCCATAGAGTCAGAGGGTTCCAGTCCATGTTAGTGTGAAAGGTAGGATGCTGGATCAAGTCAGCAGCTCATCCTGTATTGATGGGGAGCTTGCAGGCTTGGTCTGCTCACATAGCAGCAGGCAGGAATCAGAGAATGCAAGCTAGAACCAGATCACTGATCCTTTCAGAGTCCTATCCCTAGTGATTGACTTCTATCAGCCAAGTTCCACCTCCCTACAGCTTTAAAAATGGTACAACAAGATGAGTACGAAGCAATCATAATATGGACCTATGGGGAATGTTTTCGACTTAGGCCACAAAATTCTACCTTTAATCCTAGCAGTCTCAGGACCATTGCATGATACAAATTGCATTCGGTTCAACATCAAGTCCCCTCATAGTCTTAATAGTTCCAACACTGTACAGGGAGTTCTGAGATTCAAGGAGGTTTGTGACTGTGACACCTTGTACAATTTAAAAAGCAATGTGTACACTTCTAGTACACAATGACACAGTGTAAACATTCATGTTCTAAAAAGGGATGAATGAGAAATTAACAAGGAAAAGCTAGATAGGGTAGAGAGAGATTAAACCCTACAGTTTCATTTACTACACCAGGCCTTGTGGTGGCATTCTCTTTTTCAATGCCCTAGAGCTGTGATACCTCCATGACCTTGCCATTTGGGACACACGTGATCTCTCTTTTGGGTTGGCTTCAGTTAGTACCTGAGAATTTCTATGGCGAAAAAATCTGAAGTTGTTTGCATCTCCAATATCTTAGGATCTTCATTGCAATGTAAGCTTCACCCTCAGAACTCCATGTATTGATTTCTCAGGGTTTCCCAGCAGGGCATCGGATCCTGCTCATACTGCCTATCTTGATCAGGTTTTTGTTTTGAATCTTGGTACATGCTCCCACGGTCCAGGAACTCTTCCTTCCTGCATGCCTGTAAAGCTAGCACCATGTCGACAATGCAGAGCTCTGCTGCCAGCTTGAGTTTGCACTTTAAATCCTTGGACACTTAGTATATAGGGTCTTGCCCAGTGAACCACTTTTTTCTGTTGTTTAGTGCAAAATGTACCATCTTCTTCCTGATGTAACTAGTCTACTTAACCATTTTCTTTGTCCACATCTTTAACCGCTTTCGTGCCTTTTCCTAGCCACATTGTTCATTTTCATATCTCCCTGCTCTGCCTTTTGCTCTGTGTCTCATCATAACTGCAGATGAATGCAGCAAGCCATAACCATGCCGTGGGTAGGATGTCTACCCTAATTATTGTGCTCTAAAATTTCTTCTGATCGATAAATGAGTCTTCTATGTTTTGAATTAAAACTTAGCCATATTTTCCAGATATGGGTGGTATGTAGGCAGATTCTGCACCAGAACAAAAACAGGAATGCCTCTGTCCCAGTGTTTGATGGTGTCCTTACCCACCTGAAACCATGTCAACCCTATTGGTATTCTTCCCTTCCAGAATCCCACTGGAATGACCTATTAAACTGCTTACAGCATTCTGCAGCTCCCATACTTTATATCTGCAAACTCTTCAATACCCTTCTATCAAACTAGTTATAAAGATCTATAAACTACATGGTCAAGTATAAGTATACAATGATCCCAGTTCTCCACACTAAACTTTTTATTTGTTACATTTTATATCATTGTAATCAACATATCTGCAAGAGCATTTTTTTAGAAGGTACAGTGAAGAAGTGCCTTAGTCTGTGGTATCAGCAGCTTATGGCATCTGGTTATCACACATTAAATTGAGAAGACAGGCCAGAACGAGTAGTGAATAAAAGAATAAAAGTTCCCCTCCCAGTGACCAATCCTGCCAGCCAAGGCCTATTTCTGAGAGCCTCCCCAGCCTTCAAAAAATAGTGGCAACATATAGAGCTTAAGCATCCAAAATATGAGTCTGTGCGGACAGTTTGAATTTCAATGACAACATACTTGTGATAGATACAGGAGACTGAAGGGGAGAGAGAAACCAAAAGTCAATAAAATAATGATGTCCATATAGGAGGGGGGTGGTGGAGGAGAGAGATCTCAAGCCTATCAACATGGAAGAGAGGAATGACCTCATATACAAGGGCATAGAAGAAAATATTGAGTTCCAAGAGTTTAGGAAGTGTCTCAAATAACAATAGAGACATTAAGCTGAAGTGATAATATGAGTTAGGATCAGCACACATACACATACATGCACAGATACACATGCACACACATGTGCACACACATGCATGTAAGCACAGGAAATGACACACAAAAAAATTGCTAAACTTCTTCTAGTTCCAGAAGGAACAAATCCAGGTTTTTATTCAAGCCCTTTTATAACTCTGAAAAGGTAAAAAAAATAAATAAATAAAAATTATCAAGCAAACAAAAAGGCGAGAAGTTATCCCACCCCACCTCAGCTTCCTTCTCTCCCCATTTCTTACTGCAGGTTTCAAATCTGAGGGCAGTCCCCAGCAGAGGAAGAGGAGCAGCTTTGCTGTTAGAAACAATCGGCAGTTTTGATTAATATCTTGAGTTGGGTATTTTAATTACTGAGCACAGTCTATTTTTGTGACTTCAAGTGACCTTAGGAATGCCAATTATCCAAGACAGAACAGTATCTCCATCCCGTTACAGAGAAGAGAGCTTCTCCCTCTCTAATCACATTTTAATGGTAAGATAGGAAACAAAATACGGTTGCAGTTTAATTGTACCACAAATCATAGTTCATCAATACAACAGTTACCAGTGTGCAGTATTTTAGAGGCAGGAAGAGAAAATGCTCCCTTATACAGTCACATAAGAATTGTAGCCATTCACTGGGCTTGGTGGCGCACGCCTTCAATCCCAGCACTCAGGAGGCAGAGGCAGGTGGATTTCTGAGTTCGAGGCCAGCCTGGTCTACAAAGTGAGTTCCAGGACAGCCAGGGCTATACAGAGAAACCCTGACTCAAAAAACCAAAAAAAAAAAAAAAAAGAAATGTAGCCATCCATGGGTGTCACACATACAAACAATACAGACAGCACCCAATTATATTCGTGTGAGCACAAGTGGGGCCAGAAGATTGTGGGTCTGTGGGACTGTCTTCTGAGAGTGAGGGGCTGTCATGAGGAAGGACCCTGAACTTTCTTAGTTGTCTTATGGGCAGAGGTATCATTGTATTATGTTTAATATGAAGTTTTTCTATGACTCCTGATAGTATGTGTTTCCTTGGACAATGGTAAACATAGGAACATTGGATATACTCAGGTTCATGAGTGATAAGGTGAGATTGTTTGCAGAGGGTCCCAAACAGGGAAAGGGTTGTTGGAATCAATGATTCTTTAGACTCTTTCAAACTAAAGATTATAGGTTTCCATACATTTGGTTTATTTTTATCTTTCTATTATATATTTATCACTATCTGTAATACTGTCTGTCAATCTATTATTTATCATCTATCTATATATCATCTATCTATCTATCTATCTATCTATCTATCTATCTATCTATCTATCTATCATCTATCTATCATCTTTATGTCAATCTATCATTTATGTCTATCATCTATCTATCTATCTATCTATTATCTATCTATCTATCTATCTATCTATCTATCTATCTATCTATCTATCTATCTCTCATCTCTCTCTATCTCTCATCTATCAGGTATGTATTATATATGTATGTATGTTCCTATCTTTTATCTATCTAAATAAGTGTATAGCCTTATGTGCATCTGTACTTATGCACTATATAAACTACACCAACAACTTTCAGTTTTAAAGTGCATGCATTCTTTTACTTAACAAGCACCCACCCCGCCTCATCACATCTATTTGAATCCCATAGGAATGGGATAGAAACGCCAGCAGTTTTTCTTTGAAATACGGAATCTATAACTTAAGAAAATGTTTGAGTAGTAACAGTTGAGCTAAATTTAAGTGATAATGACACTTGTCTCCTGTTTATCCTCCATAGAGGAAACTGCCCACCTTCCTTCTTGTCCCTGCTTTCCCACTGCACACAATGGATCTGTCTGTTACTCTCCTTCTCTTCATTATGCACAAGGCTGTTAACAGCTTCTTCTACTAGAAACAGGCCAGCCTTCAGTTATTCAGTGTGTGGAAGCCATTGTCTGGACGCTTCTTTCTGGAAGCAGTGGTAGAAGCCACAGCTGCTTCTAGCTAAGCATGCCACACAGGGGTCCCCTGTGCATGGCTGTTCTTTTAAAGAATTGTTTATGTCAACCCCCCTTACAGTTTCTCTCAGGTTTAACAATAGAAGGGAGCACATGCTGGGCGCTCAGTGGAGAAACAATGGTGGCCTCTTCTTTTCATCTCTCATTTTGAGAAGCTACTGAGAGAAAAAGCACATTGGTCTTACAAAGCAAGCCACACAGTCTAAGAGCACAGGGAATTGCTTTCACTCTTGTATCTTTAATGACACAAACCATGCAAGATCCCTGTGAGTGATGTTCCAGAAATCTGGGAGATTTTCTTTTATGGGAGAACAGCCATGATAAAAGAAAATATTTAAGTGTGGTAAGTGCTGTGAGAAGGATATTGTGATCTCAGGATTAGAACTGTCCAAGAGTACTGAAGGTGAAGTAAACAGAGGCCATTTCAAGATGTTTGCTTGCCTGAGCACATTTGTCTTCAAATTGCCTGGATCTTTACCCCCCTGGGGTGGTTGACACTTTCACTTGCCTTATCTGAGGCCACTATTTTCTCCTTGAAGCTGTGCTTTGAGTAGTAGAGCCCCAGCTCAAGGTTAGACTTCTGATTGGCTTGGTCAAGGTTAAAAACTTGATTGGCACAGATATCTTAGTCTTTCTTGTGATTGGTCCAAAGAAGAGTGTGATGATGAGATTTAAGGGAAGTCAGGGGAAGGCTTCTGAGAAAGTTTTCCCTCCTGATTTAACAAAGACAGGGCAGGGGATGGAGCTCAGTTGGTGAGATGCTTGCCCAACATGCAGCAAACTGTAGGTGCGTAATTTCTGACACCACATAAAATCAGGACTAGTGATGAACTATTGTAATCCCAGTGTTTGGGAGGTAGAGACACAGGTATAAGGAAGGGGTTCCAGGTCATCCTTGGCTGCATAAGTCAAGCCCAGCTTGGGCTACTTGAGACCCTGCCTCAAAAAGTCTAACATAATCCAAACAAACAAACAAACATACAAACAAACAAACACAATAAGCAAGATGTAGGACATTAAGAATAATTTTCTCCCTTTATTTCAAAGGTGAGTGGGTAACTGATCTCTGAGGAAGTGACACTTGGAGTTGAGACAGAGGTATCTGTACCATGATGGGAGATATTGCAGATAATGGTAAGTGGCAGATAAATAGAATCAAAGGACTCTAGGGTCCACTAGTGTCTAGTGTTCTCGTGAGGGGAACAATTCCCAGATTTGTCTTAAGGGTGCACATGTTTTCTGTAACTTGAAGCCATGAACATGGCTTATATCTGCTGAACTTCTTCACCCTGCTGCCCGCCATCTCCCTTTCATACTCACTGTGCAGGATGTGCCAGGTGCTGTAATGAAGATGATTCTGGTGCCATCACAAACACTATCAGCTCTTCACTTGACTTAAACCCTGGCTGTTCTTCTAGGACACGGACTCTGTTGTGACCCTTTAGAGAACGCCATTCTCTGTTTTCCAAAGGTTATATGCTTCAAAAGTAAGGGTGACATTTTAGATAACGTGTTGTCTGGTAAAACATTATTTTACTACTATTATGAAGGGGAAAAAAATCCCTCCTCTGAGAAGGCTTTAGGAAACAGATTGTAATTATACCTGATTATGCTTAATAATAACTACCATCTGGCTAGGATATCCTCCGCCCTTTTTTGCTGTCTTTTCTGCCCTTCTGCATAACTCCTTCCCATCTTTGTTGGGAAGTCTTTGGCAACTGATCTCCATGCTTCCCTCCTCTCCAAGTACCTCCATCTCCATGGGTGAGTTCTGCATCCATAGAGATGACAATGCAGGAAACAAGAATGGGAGAATGTTAGATAACACTTGAAATGTAAATGAAGAAAATATCTAATAAAGAAAAAATAATTTAAAAAAAAAGAATGGGAGAATGTAAGAATGGGAGCTCAGCCTCTTCACTGAATTAGCGCTTTCACCATGGACAACATGGTTAGCAAGTCATCTTGGGTTGTCAGATGGTTTCAGATGGTTCTACCCCTCAGCTTCTGCGTGTGTAACTCCTACATATATTTTTACTTTCCCTGGTTCAAGTCTCAGTAGTCACAGATCAGAGGAAAACTGTAAATGCCTGACATAGGATTTATGAGCTTAAAATTGTAAATTGGTAGGCATGATGGTGACATTGTGTAAAGTTTATCCTGTGTTATTCAACCTTTGATTTCTCTGCCCTCATATCTTGTTCCAGTCTAACATGGCATTTTAATGCTTATACCAAAAATCTCCTACTTCAGTTTGTGTAAAAAATTCTAGCTAAAATTATTCTCTGCCTTTTTCAATAAGTGCTAATAACCCAATGGTTGAGCAAAAGAGAGGATAGGGTGGAAGCTTCCATCTGCCGGTTGAGGAAAGAGAGAGTTTCAGATTGGCCAGGAATATAGAGGAATTGGAACCATGAGGAAGGGGTACAGAGAGATCATGGAAACACACCTGAAGCCCAAGGAGCCAGACCGATAATAGAAAGCAAATATATCGGTATCAGGACTGGGAGGTAGCCAGATTAGCATAGGAGATTAATATATCATAAATACTGCTCAGTGATTGAGATATAGCTTGAAATAAATTCCAGTTTCACTGTATGGTTATTGAGGACTAGCATAAGGTAAAGAAATACAGCTGCTGGATTAATCTTCTATTTGCATTTATATTAAAAATAATTCATGTTACAATTTTTAAGGCTATCGAGAAGGCTCAGCAGTTAAAGGCACTTATTGTTCTTGAAGAAACCTGGGTTTAGTTTGCTGTCCTTACGTGTTGTCTCACAACTGAGAGCAACACCACACCTCTTAACTGTCGTCTTGTTTTGTAGATGAGCCTGGCTGGGTGATCCAGAATGAACAGAAAGGTGGATCCCCAATCAAGAAGGCTTGGCTGTAAAAGACCTCATCTTTCACTTCTGTAATCCTGGAGAGGCAACAAGGCCATGATTCTAGGGTAGGCTGAACACTGGAGGGTGATGAGATCCCCCTAGAGGATCAATGGACAAGGTCTTGGTCTTCTGGGAGACTTATAGTGAAATTCCCCATTCCAGCCCCCAACATTCTACCATTAATCACTTTGGTTTGGGCTTGGACTAAAAATAACATTAACTAAGTGTGACTACTGAGCAGGTTACACAAAGACTTGTGAGCAATTTTGTCAGAAATATAAATTCTCCATATTGCAGTATAGGAAACATGGAATGTTTGCCAAGTTCATGTGAGAAATCTCTGTTTAAAAATTGTGCCAGCTCACTAAATATAGAGTTGTTACAAAGAGCAAACAGACCTTCCTGTCAAACTCTCCTGGAATGAGATAATGGGGCCAAGCTGCCTCCTAAGCTATTCAATTCTTCTCCCCAAGGGGGTTAGGAATGGGTGAAGAAACTTTCTTCATGTGAGCCATATTTCAGTATCTAAGGCTGCTTTACCCCACAAAAGGGCTAAGACATATCCATATGGCCTCCCACACCTGAGAAAACAAGAAGTCACATGGGCATAAGTCTGGAACTTGGCTGTCTAATGTTTGTATTTTGTTTATTATATTTCTAATTAAAGTATTCATAGAGGGCAGTAGAAACCCACTTTATGTGCTCTCAGAATGATTTGGAACTCCTGGATCATTGCTTCTTTTTAAAGAACAAACATTTTAAGGAAAGAATTACAATAATGTTAGAAAGCATGTAGAAGTATCAGTGACTGACAGGCAGAAGCCCAGATGCCTTCACCTAGGAGAACTATAACCAGAGTTGGGGTTAGATTGTGGAAAAAAGATGTGTATATGGTTTGAGAAAATGTGGTGATAAACATGCCAATTGCTATTTGGGAAAGCGACTGTGTTCCTGGTCAAATATGTACTGTACTAGATGTGAAAGAGAACATGCTTGTGGGAGAAGGTGCTGGAAAAATCAAAGAGGAGATTCTGCTCCCTTGAAAGACAAGTCCAAATTCTAATCCCATATACCTGTAAATATGAATGTGTAGTAGATCACAGCCTTTACAAATGTGATGAAGTTAAGGATTTCATAGGGATTTTATTGTGGAAAGAGGAAGACACTTTAAATCTAAGGTTAGTATCTTTTTTTATTTTTTATTTTTTTATTTTTTTAAAATATTTATTTTATTTATTATATGTAAGTACACTGTAGCTGTCTTCAGACACTCCAGAAGAGGGCGCCAGATCTCGTTATGGATGGTTATGAGCCACCATGTGGATGCTGGGATTTGAACTTATCACCTTCGGAAGAGCAGTCGGGTGCTCTTACCCGCTGAGCCATCTTACCAGCCCAGTTAGTATCTTTATAAGAGAAATCAGGGAGTAGAATGGAGATACTGAGACAAAGTTACAGAAAAGCAGGCACTAGAAGAAGAGGCAGAACTGAAGATGATCACTTACAAGCCATAGGACATGTAGGCTTACCAGCCATAAGCAGAAGCTAGGAGCCACATGTAGCATAAACTCACCTTTAATTGTCCCTGAAGAGACCAACCCTGGTGACCTGCTTTTGGATTCCTGGATTCTACAAGGATAGAGAAACTATTTTTTCTTGTTTTTTTGTCTTCTACTTTGTGCTCAGAAAATGAATATGACAATACACATCTGAGATAGATGAATGGATGGATGGATGGATGGATGGATGGATGGATGGATAGGTGATGGGTAGATGACGGGTAGATGATAGATTGATAGATAGATTGTTTTTGATAGATAGATGGGTAGACAATAGATACATAGATAATCTATCTATAAATGATAGAGACTATTCTACGAAAGACCTCAGTCGGTCTAGGAAATGGCAGTATCAGCCACATATTTAGTTCAATAAGCTAGACTTAAATACAAATAAAAACCCTTAATCTCTCAGTTGTGCCAGCCCCAATTTCAAGTGCCAGTAGCCATCTGTAACAAACCAGTACTAAGCACGACATGAAATGGAGAATGTTTCCATCACCCCAGACACTTCTACCAGATTGTGCTTCTGGAGATGGTAATTGCTGTAAGGAACTACAAATCAGGACTCCGAGTTTATGAGCAGGCAGGGGGAATTGGAGACCATTGGCTTTAAATCTGTCTGCCCCCTCACACCTGGTGCAGAAGATAGCAGCTCTCACTGGTAGTGTTGCTGTTGACTTTGGAGAAGAAACACAGGAAAGTGTAAATATAGTGCACCCACCTGTCTCAGAGTTCCTAGCACAGGTTCTCTTTCAAAACAACAGACATATTAAGTGATTGTATCGACAGACAATGCTCTCTCCAGAAGATGCACCAAATCACTAGGATGGGAACCACCAGACATGTCAGTTTTATCTATATACTCTGTACTATCGTTCACTGTGGAGGATGTATTCACCCAATCACCCTCCTTGTATATTGTTAATACCTCTTCTGTAATGGCTTATTCTCACAGGGGCTATGTGGTTACAGCAAGGGCTCCTTGATGGACTTGGAAAACTAATAGGGGGTTGATGTAATAGATAGTTAATTTTCTCCCAAAGATGAACCTGGCAGTCAATAGTGCATTGATTTGAAGGGATAAAGGTGGGCTTCTGGGTGGTCTTGATGAAAATGGGAAAGGAATTGTGCCCTGAGTTGTAAAAGCTGCTGCACTAGAAACCCACCTGTTCAGCGCTATCTTTAGCTACACTTGGGAACAATTTATCTGCATAACCTTTCTCCCCCTCACTTCTCTTTCCTAAGGTAGGAGGGTGGTAGTGGGGATTTTGCAACTTAAATATGAGAAATAGCATTAAAGAATTATGTGTATGAGAAGCATGCAGGTTAGTGAGGAAAAGTGAGAGAGAGGAGGAGGAGGAGATGAGTAGGGAGAGAGATAAGATATGATGTGATATGTGTGTTTGATGCAATAGTTTTGGCTCCAATTATATGAATTTAAAGACACCGAACATATCCTTACAACCTGATGACATATTCATCACTCTTTCCGTCCTAAACACCTCCCTCTTCAGTCCCAATATGCCATAGAGTGTCGTGTTACCATCTCCTTTCTTTTTATGGTGTTTGGAACACCATGCATCATCTTCTCCTTTTCTACTCATTTTCAGCCCAGAACATCTGACATGAAGGATGAATCTTCCCACCATGTTCATCTCCTGCTTTTCCTCACCTAACCAAATGTGTACCCACCATGAATAATTTGGCTCATTTCCTTTGCTTTCATTTCCTCTATGAGCAACTAGCAGAATCTGTCCCAGAACTGCCCTAAGTGGGTACTTCAAGAAAGCACGCTGTATGATGGTGTGGGTTGGGTGGGTTGACTTGGAAGCCACACAGGACATTGATGCCACAGGGATTCTTTTAGCCACACTCATCCCCTTGTTGGTACATGCCGCTGTGACCTGTTTTCATTACAGAAAGTTCATCAGTAACTTAGAGGTGACATGTCATTTTACAAGCAAGTAAATTAACCATCATGAGTATCAGATTCCTTGTTCTTCCCACATGGCACACTTACTTCCAGTTCCCATTTCCCTGTCACACCCCATCAGCTCAGTAAATGGCACTTCCTCTATTTAATTGTCTAAGCGGCAAGGCTGGACCTTGACCTTGATTTAATTTCTTTCTCTTTGCATCTTCTCCCTCATATCCAGTTCATCAGCATAAGCTGTCAACTCTCCCCTCAAAATGTCTACCTCCATCAAGCTCACTATCTTCACAAATATCACCCTGGTCTACCCCCCAGTGTCTTTGGCTTCACTTACAACCATGGCTCTACAGGATCTTCATATATCTACTCTCCATGTAGTGGCCAGACCAACAGTTTGAATATATGTGGGGAAATTCTACTCCATTGGGAGCCATTCTAATGGTTATTTGAATAAAACAGAAAAATTAAAATCTAAGATTAATGAGGAAAAAACATGAGCTTTTGTCTTTCTTTTGTGTGTTTGTATGGAAGGGATTTGTAGTTGTACACAAATGCAGGTGCGCATGAGTGGTTTGAATACGCTTGGCCCAGGGAGTGGCACTATTAGGAGGTATGGCCTTGTTGGAGTAGGTGTGGCCTTGTGGGAGGAAGTATGTCACTGTGAGGGTGAGCTTAGAGAGTCTTCTCCTAGCTGCCTTCAGAACAAGACATAACTCTCAGCTCCTACAGCACCATGCCTGACTGTATGCTGCCATACTTCCTACAATGATGATAGTGGACTGAACCTCAGAACCTATAAGCCAGCCCCAATTAAATATTGTCCATTATAAGAGTTGCCTTGGTCATGGTACCTCTTCACAGCAATGGAAACACTAAGTTAATAAACATACAGACACATGCTTGCACAGGAAATATTTCACAGGCAGAGCTATATTTCCAGGTTCCCATGTTGGTTCTTACAGAGAGTCTCTCACTTGTCCTAAAAAAATCACTTGGTAGTCTAAAACAAGTGGCTAAGATCCCCAGGGATTTACCTGTCTCTGTCTTCTCAGCAGTGAAATTACAGGCATGTGTTACCATACCTGGCATCTGTATGTGGGTTCTGGGGCTCAAATTCAGGCCCTAATGCTTTCCTAGAAAGTGCTTTACTGACTGAACTATTTATGCAGCTTGATATTTATCTTTTTTGAGTACAGAATACTTTATTTAAGACAATAATTTCCAGGTCCATCCATTTTCCTGTAAATGTTATAATTTCAGGGTTTTTTTTTACTTCTTAATAAAATTTCTCTCTCTCTCTCTCTCTCTCTCTCTCTCTCTCTCTCTCTCTCTCTGTCTGTCTGTGTGTGTGTGTGTGTGTGTGTGTGTGTGTGTGTGTGTATGTGTGAAATTTTCATGGCAAACACAATCAAATCTGACATGCCAAATGATGCTGGCGGAACTCTTGACAACATCTTAAAGCAGCTAGACTCACCATAGCTTGATTAAAAAAAAAGCGTTTCCTAAGATTGATGAATCTAAGGAAAGTCTAAGTCTTTTTCCACTGAACGTTCATCTTTCTTAGGTTATAGCTGTATTCACTTTTGTAAAAAGTGAGCTGTGGTTTACAGGTAAACTTTGGATGGGAAGGATTAATACTTATACACCATGTGCTTCAACAAGTCTTGATCAACCCATAGACTTATCTTCTTGGACAGATATCTGAGAAACCTGAAGACACCGAACACAAAGCCTTCTGAAAGGAAATAACACCTAGTTGATTTGTCCAAATGTAAGGACAAAGCCATAGAGATAGGGAGAAACCTTATCTCAACAGATAGTAATTGTTTAAAATCATTTTAATCACTTCAATTGTTTTAATTACCAAAATGAAGATGGTTATGAGTTTGGTGATATTAATGACATTACTAATCCTCTGAGAGAGAGGTCAGAGTAGAACAGCCTTAAGACAAAGAAGGCTATTAAACGGAACCAAGCAATTTCAGGTTGCTGGACCAAGGACATGCTATTTTGGGAGAGGGGCTCTGTATTTGTGAGATCAGGAAAGGAGAAAAGGCTTTGGAACCCTTCCAAAGTAATATGGATCAGATATGATAGGAGAGGACTACCTGAAGATCTTGGCTACAGACAAGAAATAAAAATTCAAGAAGACCAAATAGGACAGGTGGCATAAATTGCTGATCCCTCCACAGGGGAACGTCCCTGAAACTGGCTCAGACATAAAATTTCTCCAAAACTTCAGCTAAAATTAGCCAGTAAATCTCGTTGGTTACTGAATTCACATGGCATAGATGAAGATTTATTACAATTGGTTATTGATCAAACTAACTCATAAAAAGGACAGTTGTCTTTCACCTGCTCAAAAAAGAAGCAAATTTTCAACCTTAAGTGATCTGTGTACCTTGCACAGTGAATACAAATATATGCAAGATTTATATATTGCAGAATGAAACACCAAGTTGCAGCTCTGTTAAGATTCATTGTCAGGGATGCTGAGAGGACCCGCTGTTCCAATTCTCTGCCTGATTCTGCCACACCTGATGCTGCTTCAGAGACTTGCTTCCAGAACAGTTTCAGGAATACCTGCTGATTCCCGATGAACTTGGTTCATTCAGCCTTTCAGATAGATCCGGTCAGAACTTCAGTTAAGATCTGAACTTTCAAAGCATACAGAGACTGGAAAACAAAAACTAAATTTAGCTTTCTTAAGTCTAACCAAGTTTCCAACTTTCTGCTGACTTGGGGAGATGATTTTCTTTAAACTTTATTAGAGTTCAATTCATGAAAATATGAATGAGAAAACATTAACATATTTTAGCATATTTCTAATGAAGGATCTGGGATTGTATCCTGATTTGAACAGTATCTTTATTGTTAGCCATGTGTACCTAGGACTTGCAAATAGAACCTTACCTATAATTGGGTCCTTTGAAGATAAAACCAAGTTAAGTTCAGATCATATTTGATCCTAAGTCTGACATGACTGGTGTCTTTATAAAAAATAGGGCATTTGAAGAAAGCTAGATGGACATAAAGAAAAGACATCCACTTGAAGATAGAGGTAGAGGCCAGGATGTTGCTGCAGGCCAAGGAAGTAAAGAAGTGCATAAAGTATCAGAAGCAAGAAGAGGATCTTCTGTTAGGGTTGCAGAGGGACTATGGACTTGCTGGTGGCTTCATTTTGTACTTGTATCCTCTAATATTGTGAGATAATAAATGTTTGAGTTAGTCAGGGTATGCTGACTTGTGTCAGAGACTCTAAGAAAATCACTACAGGTTAGAATCTGAATGAAGACTGTGAACTCCAGCAGAGATTCTAAGTCTGTGTCTCGGGTGATCTAAAAAAAGTTCAGTTTTATTGTAGCAAAACTGTTATGAAGCCAGATAGACAGTACAAAAGAAGGAAGTTTCAGGCTGACCTCTGTGATGCAAAGTCTTCAACAGAACACTAGCAAACTGTACGTAGAAAGAGCAAGTTAAAGGTGTCATATGCCAGGACCAAACGGGATTTACCTTAGATTCACAAGGACTGTTCAACATATGCAAATCAATGAGTTCCTTGGTCATGTTAACAGAACGAAAAGTTGAACAAAATCATAGAATGGGCTTAGGGACAAAGCTGTGTGAGAGAACACCTGCCTAGTATGGGTTTCATCCCCAAGACAAAGTCTAGACTTTGAGGAGATATTCTCTCTCCCATTTCCATTCAGGCATTCATTACAATGTCAAAAATTGAAACAACCCAAATAACCAACAGATAAGTTGTGAAGACAATGTGGCCTATGCATACCATGAATATCTACCTTTAAAAAATACCTAAGTAACCCATAAAGAGATATGCTTAGTGAAATAAGTCATTCACAAAATAGCTATAATCTGATGATTATAGTTATTAAACCACATTCAAACTTTTAGAGAAAGGTGAGGGAGCCATCTTGGGTCCCGGGTCCCTCAGAGACCAGTCTGCGCAGGTCAGCTAATGGACTGTGAAGGGTGAGCGTGTGGACTACAGAAGCAACACAGCTTCTGGGACAGACCCCATTTCAGGCTCCAGACATCTGGGCACTTTTCCCACCAGAGGAGAGGTGTCCACCCAGGAGGGCTCTGCCAGAGCAGGTAAGGGAGCCATCTTGAGTTCCAGGTCCCTCAGAGACCCGTTTGTGCAGGTCAGCTGTTGGACTGTGAAGGGTGAAGAGCAGACTGTAGAAGCGACACAGGTTCTGGAACAGGCAGAAGCAACATAGCTTCTGGGACAGACCCAGTATCAGGCTCCAGACTTCCAAGCACCTTCCCCACCAGAAGAGAGGTGGCCACCTGGATGGGCTCTGACCCCCAAGAGCAGGTGAGGGAGCCATCTTGGGTCCCGGGTCCTTCAGAGACTAGTCTGCACAGGTGATTGTGCAGACTACAGAAGCTACACAGCTTCTAGGACAGACATAGGTGACACAGCTTCTGGCACTTTCCCTGCCAGAGGAGAGGTGTCTGCTCAGGGGCGGGGGGGGGGGGGCTCTGACCACCTAGAGCAGGTGAGGGAGCCATCTTGGGTCCCAGGTCCCTCAGAGACTAGTTTTCGCAGGTCAGCTAATGGACTGCGAAGGGTGAGTGAGCGGACTTCAGAAGACACAGCTTCTAGGACAGACCCCATTTCAGGCTACAGATATCTGGGCACTTTCCCCTCCAAAAGAGACATGTCTGCCCAGGAGGGCTCTGCCGGAACTAGTGAAGGAGCCATCTTGTGTACCGCGTCCCTCAGAGACCAGTCTGTGCAGGTGAGCATGCAGACTGCAGAGGCAACACATCTTCTGGGACAGGCCCTGTTTCTGGCCTTCCTCTTCAGCCAGGAGGCAGGTCTGAAGGGCAGATATCTGTGCACCTTCCCTGCAAGAGGAGAGCTTGCCTGAAGAGAGTACTCTGACCACTGAGTCTCAGGAGAGAACTGGACTCCCAGGTCTGCTGTCAAAGGCTAACAGAATCACAGGAGGAACAAGCTCCAATTCGAGAAAACTATAACAACTAACTCCAGAGATTACCAGGTGATGAAAGGCAAACGTAACTGGACATGGTGGTGCACGCCTTTAATACCAGCACTTGAGAGGCAGAGGCAGCCGAATTTCTGAGTTCGAGGCCAGCTTGGTCTACAAAGTGAGTTCCAGGACAGCCAGGGCTAACAGAGAATCCTTGTCTCCAAAAAAAAAAGAATTTTACTAACAGAAGCCAAGACCACTCAACATCATCAGAACCCAGCACTTCCACCTCAGCCAGTCCTGGATACCCCAACACACCTGAAAAGCAAGACTCGGACTTAAAATCATATCTCATGATGCTGATAGAGGACTTTAAGAAGGGCATTAATAACTCACTTAAAGAAATACAGGAGAACACTGCCAAAGAGATAGAAGTCCTTAAAGAATTACAGGAAAACACAACCAAACAGGTGATGGAATTGAACAAAACCATCCAAGACCTAAAAAGGGAAGTAGATACAATAAAGAAAGCCCAAAGTATGACAACCCTGGAGATAGAAACCCTAGGAAAGAAGTCAGGAACCATAGATGAGAGCATCAGCAACAGAACAAAAGAGATGGAAGAGAGAATCTCAGGTACAGAAAGTTCCATAGAGAACATGGGCACAACAATAAAAGAAAATGCAAAATGCAAAAAGATCCTAACTCAAAACATCCAGGAAATCCAGGACACAATGAGAAGACCAAACCTGGACCAAACTGGACCAGAAAAGAAATTCCTCCTGACACATAATAGACTGGATAGGACACAATGAGAAGACCAAACCTACAGATAACAGGAGTAGATGAGAATGAAGATTTTCAACTTATAGGGTCAGCAAATATCTTCAACAAAATTATAGAAGAAAACTTCCCAAACCTAAAGAAAGAGATGTCCATAAACATACAAGACTGGACCAGAAAAGAAATTCCTCCCGACACATAATAATCAGAACAACAAATGCACTAAATAAAGATAGAATATTAAAAGCAGTAAGGGTAAAAGGCCAAGTAACATATAAAGGCAGGCCTATTAGAATTACACCAGAAAAAAAAATTACACCAGACTTCTCATCAGAGTCTATAAAAGCCAGAAGATCCTGGACAGATGTTATGCATACCGTAACAGAACACAAATGCCAGCCCAGGATACTACACCCAGCAAAACTCTCAATTATCATAGATGGAGAAACCAAAATATTCCATGATAAAACCAAATTCATACAATAACTCCACAAATTCAGCCCTTCAAAGGATAATAAAGGGAAAAATACCAACATAAGGTTGAAACTACACCCTAAAAAAAAGCAAGAAAATAATCCTTGTACAAACCTAAAAGAAGACAGCTGCAAGGACAGAATTCCAACTTTAACAACAAAAATAACAGGAAGCAACAATTACTTTTCTTTAATTTCTCTTAACATCAATGGACTCAATTCCCCAATAAAAAAACAGACTAATAGACTGGCTACAAAAACAGGACCCAACATTTTGCTGCTTACAGGAAACCCACCTCAGGGAAAGACACACTACCTCAGAGTAAAGGCTGGAAAACAAATTTTCAAGCAAATGGTCCGAAGAAAAAGCGGGAGTAGCCATTCTAATATCGAATAAAATTGATTTTCAACCCAAAGTTATCAAAAATGACAAGGAGGGGCACTTTGTACTCATCAAAGGTAAAATCTACCAATATGAACTCTCAATTCTGAATATCTATGCTCCAAATGCAAGAGCAGCCACATTCATTAAAGAAACTTTAGCAAAGCTCAAAGCACACATTGCACCTCACACAATAACAGTGGGAGACTTGAACACCCCACTCTCACCAATAGACAGATCCTGGAAGCAGAAACTAAACAGAGACACATGGACACTTATAGAAATTATGAAACAAATGCATTTAATAGATATCTACAGAACATTTTATCCTAAAACAAAAGGATATACCTTCTTCTCAGGACCACATGGTACCTCCTTCAAAATTGACTATATAATAGTCACAAAATTGTCCTCAACAGATACAGAAATATTGAAATTATCCCATGCATCCTATCAGATCAACACGGAGTAAGGCTGATCTTCAATAACAGAATAAATAATAGAAACCCAGCATTCACGTGGAAACTGAACAACACTCTAAACAATGATACCTTGATCAAGGAAGAAATAAAGAGAGAAATTAAAAACTTTTAGAGTTTAATGAAAACGAAGCCACAACATACCCAAACTTATGGGACACAATGAAGGCATTCCTAAGATGAAAACTTATAGACTTGAGTGCCTCCAAAAAGAAAGTAGAGAGAGCACACACAAGCAGCCTGACAGCACACCTAGAAGCTCTAGAACTAAAGGAAGCAAATTCACCCAAGAGGAGTAGACAGCAAGAAATAATCAAACTCAGGGCTGAAATCAACCAAGTAGAAACAAAAATAACTATTCAAAGAATCAACCAAACCAGGAGCTGGTTCTTTGAGAAAATCAACAAGATAGATAAACCCTTAGCCAGACTAAATAGAGGGTACAGGACAGTATCCCAATTAACAAAATCAAAAATGAAAAAGGAGACATAACAACAGAACCTGAGGAAAACCAAAACATCATCAGATCCTACTACAAAAGGCTATACTCAACAAAACTAGAAAACCTGGATGAAATGGACAACTTCCTAGACAGATACCAGGTTCCAAAGTTAAATCAGGATCAGATTAATGATCTAAATAGTTCCATTTCCCTTAAAGAAATAGAAGCAGTCATCAATAGTCTCTCAAACAAAAAAAGCCCAGGACCAGATGGGTTTAGTGCAGAGTTGTATCAGACCTTCAAAGAAGACCTAATTCCAACTCTCCTCAAACTATTCCACAAAATAGAAACAGAAGGTACTCTACCAAATTCATTCTATGAAGTCACAATTACTCTGATACCTAAACCACACAAAGATCCAAAAAAGAAAGAGAACTTCAGACTATTTTCTCTCATGAATATCAATGCAAAAATACTCAATAAAATCCTTGCAAACCGAATCCAAGAACACATCAAAATGATCATCCATCATGAACAAGTAGGCTTCATCCCAGGGATGCAGGGATGGTTTAGTATACAGAAATCCATCAATGTAAACAAACTCAAAAACAAAAACCACATGATCATCTCCTTAGATACTGAGAAAGCATTTGACAAAATCCAACACCCCTTCATGATAAAGTCTTGGAAAGATCAGGAATTCAAGGCCCATACCTAAATATAATAAAAGCAATATATACCAAACCTGTAGCCAACATCAAACTAAATGGAGAGAAACTTGAAGCAATCCCACTAAAATCAGGGACTAGACAAGGCTGCCTAATTTCTCCCTACCTATCTAATATAGTACTTGAAGTTCTAGCCAGAGCAGTTTGACAACAAAAGGCGATCAAGGGGATACAAATTGGAAAGGAAGAAGTCAAAATACCACTATTTGCAGATGATATGTTAGTATATATAAGTGACCCCAAAAATTCCACCAGAGAAGTCCTAAACCTGATAAAAAGCTTCAGTGCAGTAGTTGGATATAAAATTAACTCAAACAAATCAATGGCCTTTCTCTACACAAAGGATAAATGGGCTGAGAAAGAAATTAGGGAAACAACACCCTTCACAATAGTCATAAATAGTATAAAATACCTTGGTGTGACTCTAACTAACTAAGGAAGTGAAAGATCTGTATGATAAGAACTTCAAGTCTCTGAAGAAAGAAATTGAAGATCTCAGAAGATGGAAAGATATCCCATGCTCATGGATTGGCAGGATTAATATAGTCAAAATGGCTATCCTGCCGAAAGCAATCTACAGATTCAATGCAACCCTCATCAAAATTCCAACTCAATTCTTCACTGAGTTAGAAAGGGCAATTTTCAAATTCATCTGGAATAATAAAAAACCTAGGATAGTAAAAATATTCTCAACAATAAAAGAACCTCTGGGGGAATCACCATGCCTGACATTAAGCTGTACTACAGAGCAATTGTGATAAAAACTGCATGGTACTGGTACAGCGACAGACATGTAGATCAAGGGAATAGAATTGAAGACCCAGAAATGAATTCACACACCTATGGTCACTTGATCTTTGACAAGGGAGCTAAAACCATCCAGTGGAAAAAAGACAGCATTTTCAAGAAATGGTGCTGGCACAACTGGCGGTTATCATGTAGAAGAATGTGAATTGATCCATTCTTATCTCCTTGTACATAGCTCAAGTCTAAGTGGATCACAAACCTCCTCTTAAAACCAGAGACACTGAAATTTATAGAGGAGAAAGTGGGGAAAACCCTCAAAGATATGGGCACAGGGAAAAAATTCCTAAACAGAAAAGCAATGGCTTGTGCTACAAGATCAAAAATTGACAAATGGGACCTCATAAAATTGCAAAGCTTCTGTAAGGCAAAAGACACTGTCAATAAGACAAAAAGGTCACCAATAGATTGGTAAAGGATTTCTACCAATAATAAATCTGATAGGGGACTAATATCCAATATATACAAAGAGCTCAAGAACCTGAACTCTAGAAATTCAAATAACCCCATTAAAAACGGGGTACAGAACTAAACAAAGAATTCTCAACCAAGGAATGCCGAATGGCTGAGAAGCACCTGAAAAAATGTTCAACATCCTTAATCAAGGAAGTTCAAATCAAAACAACTTTGAGATTCCACCTCACACAAGTCAGAATAGGTAAGATAAAAAATTCAGGTGACATCACATGCTGGCAAAGATGTGGTGAAAGAGGAACACTCTTTCATTGCTGGTGGGATTGCAAGCTTGTATAACCACTCTGGAAGTCAGTCTGGAGGTTCCGCAGAAAATTGAACATAGTACTACTGGAAGATCCAGCAATATATCCTGGGTATATACCCAGAAGATGTTCCAACTGCTAATAATACATGCTCCACTATGTTCCTAGCAGCCTTATTTATAATAGCCAGAAGCTTGAAAGAACCCAGATGTCCCTCAACAGAGGAATGGATACAGAAAATGTGGTACATTTACACAATGGAGTACTACTCAGCTATTAAAAACAATGAATTTATGAAATTCTTGGACAAATGGATGTATCTGGTGGATATCATCTTTAGTGAGGTAACCCAGTCACAAAATAACTCATTAAATATGCACTCACTTATCAGTGGATATTAGCCCAGAAATTTAGAATACCCAAGATACAATTTGCAAAACACAAGAAAATCAAGAAGAAGGAAGACCAACATGTGAATGCTTCATTTCTCCTTAGAATAGGGAACAAAATACCCATGAAAGGAATTACAGAGATAAAGTTTGGATCTAAGAGGAAAGGATGGACTATGCAGAGACTACTCCACCCAAGGATCTATCCCATAATCAGCCACCAAACCCAGACACTATTGCGTATGTCTGCAAGCTTTTGCTGAAGGGACCCTGGTATAGCTGTCTTGTATGAGGCTATGCCAGTGCCTGGCAAATACAGAAATGGATGCTCACAGTCATCTATAACATGGAATGCAGGGCCCCCAATGGTGAAGCAAGAGAAAGCACCCAAGGAGCTGAAGGGTTCTGCAACCCTATAGGTGGAACAACAATATGAAATAAACAGTACCTCCAGAGCTCATGTCTCTAGCTGCATATGTAGCAGAAGATGACCTAGTTGGCCATCATTGGGAAGAGAGGCCCCTTGGTATTGCAAACTTTATATGTCCCAGTACAGGGGAATGCCAGGCCCAAGGAGTGGGAGTGGGTGGGTAGGGGAGCAGGGCAGGGAACAGGGAACTTTTGGGATAACATTTGAAGTGTAAGTAAAGAAAATATCTAATAAATAAAAGAGTATAAAAGTCTATACTGCAAAAAAAAAAAAACAGAAAAAACTTTTAGAAATATAAAAATAGCAGATGGAAGAATAAGGTTTCTGATAGACAAGATGAATATATTTTAGAATTTTATGTACAACATTGTACTTTTAATTAACAACCTGATGTTCTGCACTTAAAATATCAAGAGGACCTATCAAGAGCTGAGTGTCCCTAACACACACTATAACACGCTCACCTATACCCACCCACATCCTCCATCACACACACTGAAGGGGGAATCTTCTGGAGACAGTGGGATATTTATCAATTCAATTATCCTATGATGTCATGTTTATCTACCCATGTCTCAAACTTATAAAATGTGTACATTATATACATTTTAAATATGACTTATGCTTGATAAAACCACCAGATGCTGGTGAATTCAAGGTGTAGTGATGTTAAAAAGAAAACACAATCAGGATGTACAGCACATCTCTTAGATGGAGTTGATGACAGTCCTTCATGGGTTCTACCTACATGTCTTTTATTTTTTTTTTTTTTTCTGCTTTAAGGACTCTCTGCTCCAAGCATGTGGGTCATCTTCATGGGCTCACTGTGGTGGGCATGGAATTCAGGAAGTATTAGAGCATAACCATTCTATGGACTAACTCATGCCAAGAGAGATAGGATCCAAGGGAAAATTCTCTTCCCTTCTGAGTCTCAGGTTCTGGGACAGTTTCTTTATATCATTCTAATTGCTGTCATTGTCAATTAGAATCTCTGATGCTCTTACCTTAATCTGCTCCTAGTACCTTCCTGTTTTGCACTTCTCATCCCTTACTCCTCTTCCTTACACTCACTATTCAAGATAAACTACCTGGATGCAAGCCTGGATATAGGCTCTGCATCTTGGGGCCCCTGGGTACATATATGGAGTCATCATAAGCTTGTTCTATAGAGAAATACTGAAATGTGTGCAACGTGTTTAGTCTTGTACCTGGCACACAGAAAAACTCTACTAAATATTGGCTGTTTTCTCTGTCCTAGGTGGAATATTCTGGAAGACAAATTGAAAATGTGCTCTCATCAATCTCTTGCTAAGTGTGGAGTGGACGCAGAACCAAAGTTGTTTGAAGGTTTTTACAGTCTCAGCTCCCTCTTCATTAACACAAGTGGGGCTGTAATGGTAGAAAGAAGATATCCAATTACACTACCCTTTATGACACTCACTCTAAGCTCTGAACCTAAGAACTAAAAAATGAAATCAAACTATTTACCAACCAGAGGGAGAAGGAGACTAACAGCATGTGGCTTGTAAACTTAACAAATGTAATCACAGTAATTGAGCAGCCCAGGAAATAATTTGGCTAGCATAATTATATTACAAATTGCATATTGCACAATTAAACAACTGCATTTTGGCCACAAATGAAACTCTAAATATACAATTTATAGTGAAGTGGAGAGGTAGTTGAAGATGAGAAGAGCTAAGCTAAGACCCATCAGTGAACGCATTTACATTTATGTCCACACTGGAGAGTAAGTAGACCAATAAAGATAAAGGTTAGCATTCCAGGGTAAAGACAATGGAATTGACTGCCTTTTCCAAATACAAATTGGCTTTGTTAAGACCCTAAAGCTTAACCCTTGCTTGCCATTTACAGATCCAAGGATTTGATTTGGGGGTCCATTGTGCTTTGAATGTGAAGTGTCTCCTGCAAGCTGATTCATTTGAATACTGATAGATAGAACTATTTGGGAAGGTTGTGAGGTCATTAGGTAGTGGAACCTCACTGGAGAAAGTGAGTCTCTGGGAACATGGTATTCTGTTTTCATTTTCTGAACAATATTTGACTTCTGTGTGTAGATGCAATGTGACCGGGCCCTCACACTCCTACCATACTGTACCCATATATCCCTTGTTAAAGTGTAAGCCGACGAAGGTCTCTTCCTCCTTTAAGTTCCTTGTCAAGCATTTGGTCACAGCCTTAAGGAACATAACAAATGCAGTGTTTTAAATAGGATCAACTTAATGAACTTGTGAATTTGGTGGGAGTGTCAAATAATCGGCCATCAAGAACACACTGAGCCCTTTCAATCTTTTCTTTTTAAATTCCCCAAACATGCTAGATGACATATGTACAAGGAAAATACATTTCTTTCCTCCCACTCTTCAGGATATCTGGAAGGGTGGTTGCCTTCTCTTACCCTCAAACATTTACTCTGAACATTAACACTTCAGGTTCGGTTCTTAGCGGTATGAGGGAACTCAAAAGTCGTGGTCCTGTCTAGAAAAGAATGATAGATGAGGGAGAGAAAACAGATATTAAGCAAATTGTTACACATGATTTTGGAAAACAGTACAAATGTGCAAGTTAATATGGAGGCAAGAATAAAAGGTTCTGTGTATGCCATGGCCCTCTAAGAGAACCATGTCTTAGACCTAAAGACCCCAGAGGAGTGAACTTACAGTGTTTGATCTGACATGCCTCACCTGTAGATTTACTGGGCTAATTACTTTACAATTAATGATGTGTAACTTCTTCTCTGGCCCCTGAATTGGTTTATTTGATTCATAGAACCTGCATATATATATATATATATATATATATATGAATACATGTCAAATGTGTGTTTCAAAAATCTGGTAAGATTCCAGGAAGGGTGGACTTTCCAGGTACTCTTAATGAAAAGAATTACTCCATGAGATAGAAAGTAACCAACACCATAGGTAAGAGTTAGTAGTACAGACAAAGGAAATAAAGCGGTAATAAAAGAAATGGCTAGCCGGGCATGGTGGCGCACGCCTTTAATCCCAGCACTCGGGAGGCAGAGGCAGGCAGATTTCTGAGTTCGAGGCCAGCCTGGTCTACAAAGTGAGTTCCAGGACAGCCAGGGCTAGACAGAGAAACCCTGTCTCGAAAAACCAAAAAAAAAAAAAAAAAAAAAAAAATGGCTACTTCTGTGAGTTAGGGTATTATTCCAGCTAAGGAGCATCACTGAGAAAGTGACATGTCCTGAGTTATGTTTCAAGTAAACACTGACCTAAAATCCAGTTTTATCAGGGGTCATACCAAAGAGAAGGAAGGATTTGAGATGGGTTCTCTGAGTCATATAACATGACACAATCTTTACAAGACAGTTGTCAAATGTATTTAGAATATGTGGTATACTTAATATTCATCTTGGGACTATCAATGGAAATTGGCCACCTTAAAATATCCCTTAACACAGCAGCTTGGTTTTTGTAAGTTTTCCTCAATCTTATTTGATTTTAGAACAATTTAATGAAATCCTGGGGAGAAGATTCCCTGATATTTTTGACATTTGAGAATGGTGAAAGACCACTGACATTGAATTCTAGCCTCTATTTATGTGCATATGTGCACATACCACACACATTGACAGTTTTTTGAAATTATAATTATGCCACTTTCTCATCTTCTCCTCCTCTCTCCAACGCATCCCATGTACCCTCTGAGTTTTTTTCCCAAATTCATGGCCTCTATTTCTTTATTTGTTGCTACATATATTTTTGTACACACATACAAACACTTTTAAGTATATAAATACAACCTTCTAAGTCTGTATAATGTTACTTGAGAGTATGTGATTTCAAGGATGACCAAATGGTGTTGGATAAGTAATTGGTATCCTCTTTCATTGGGAAGACTATTTCTTTCTTTTTTTTTTCAACTTTTATTAGATATTTTCTTCATTTACATTTCAAGTGTTATCCAGAAAGTTCCCTATACCCTCCCCCTATTTCTACATCTCGGCATTCATTTGTAACTTGCAGTGCTTTGTCTAGTGTTGAGACCCCATTAGAGTCCCCCTTCCACGTTACCTAATCCTTATTCAGGCATCTATGTTAATAGGACTTCAAGGGAATAACTTCTTTGATATTCCTAGGAGACAATCTCACAGATTTTTTCAGGTTCTTATCATCTTTATGTTCCTCTTCTGTTATGGTCTGTAAGCCTTAAGTACAGACATTGTGCTATAGATGTAACAGTACTTGGGAGTGGGCACCACACAGTAACTTGCTCTCTCTGTTTTTATCAGTTGTTTTCTGAAATTATCTCTGTTGAAAGGAGATGCTTCTTTAATGAAGGGTCAGACCTGTGAATATAAGAACAAATATTTTGAATGTAGTTAATAGGTACACTGGTTGATTAAAGTGGCAGTTCTTTAAGATCTATGACTTTACATGCAAGATCTATGACTTTACTAGCCCTAGGTAATTGTTTCTAGTAACAGGCATATCACCCTTCTTGAGTGGGCCTTAAGTCCAACTGGAGAGCTGTTGCTTATTACCAAGGTATGTGTGCCACTATTTATTGCATCCTTAGGGAGATCATACAACTGCAGGGTTATCACATTCTGATGGTCATTGTTTTAGTTCATAGACATTATAGGAGGTATCTTACTTTGGGTCTTAGAGACATCAGGACCATGGCAACTTAGAATAAAAGCATTTAGTTGGTCCAGGCTTATGATTTCAGAGGTTTAGCCCATTAACTTCATGGCTGGAATCATGGAAGCATGCAGACAGGCATGGTGTTGGATGGAGAAGGGGTCAAGATTTCTATATCTTGATCCACACAGAGCAAAAGGAGATTGTGTGCCACATTGGGTGTATCTTGAGCATAGGAGGCCTCAAAGCTTTGCCCTGTAGTTACATACTTCCCCCAACAAAGCCACCCCTCTTAATAAGTGTTACTCTGTATGGCCAAACATTCAAATACATGAGTCTCTGGGCTCACACCTATTCATACTGTCACAATGGGATAAGACTGTTGGTTAGCACCTTCTCTTGGGAACTTGTATGACATCTTTAGGAACTATAAAAGTCTGCATGAAGAGGATTTCAGGTCAGAAACAGCTGGGATCCTCTGGATCCTTTGTCCAAAGTACATGATGTCTTCAGCAATCTTTTCTTTACATGTTTATGCTGAATTGAAAGCCCGTTCACTGGACGCTTTGACTAGATGAACCTTCCATAACTAGTTTTATGACTCATAAAGAAAATGTTTTCAATAATGAAATCATTATTGAAACCTTGTTTTAGTTGTCCTTTGCTGCAATGCCTAATTTGGAGATGTAGGGGAGACTCTTATCCTTTACTACAGAGTTTTCTAAGAATGTTACTGCTGGGGCAGAAAACAGGTCGAGGAGAGCAGTATCATTAATCTGAGGCCCAGGGTCTTGACTCAGAGAGTTCCAGAGACAGTCTCTATCTTACTCCTTTGTTGAGGAACTTGTTAAAATCCTTTCCCCCTCACTTGTGAGATCTTATGTGAGCACAACTTCCTTACTTCTTTGTCTTTTTACCAATCACCTCCCTCATGCCATGGAATATGTTTGATTCTATAAACACCATTCCATTCTCTTTCCAATGGACTACATTGTTCATTCTTCTCCAAACATTTTCTTTTCATCCTTCCCTAGCTAAACTCCATTCTCTTAAGCATTTTGATTTTACGTTATCTCCTCTGGGATGCCTTTTCTGTTTGTTGTAGATTTTTTAGTTGTAAATGGTAGAAGCAAAATCTGGCTTATTAAGCTGAAAAGGATATTACATGGCTCATAAAATTTTGGAGCATGCTGGTTAATCAAGTTCAAGGCTCAGTTCCAGGGAATGAGCCCCTAAGCCAATACTAAAGAATCTATCTGAAAACACTGATGTTACCTAGCCTTGGGTTCTAGTTGTGGACTACAGCCAGGAACCTGAATGACTCGAGCTGTGATTGCTACCAGCGTTGACACACAGCCTGAGCCAAGCAAAGGCTTTTCCAGCCACTGCAGCAGTAGAAGCTGGATGCAATGAAGGCCAAATGGTTCCATGTGGAGCCTTTGGATTTAACTCCCTTGGTTCTAAAGCAACATCTCCCATCAGCAAGTCTGACTGGCATAGTTTAAGAAATAAACTTGCAATCCAGCTATAAACAAGGGAAGTTTTCTAGCTCTACACTGAAGAATTAGGATGTACAAGTCTTGGCATTTCCTGTTGCTTTATAAGAGGTTTCAAAGATTCTGGGGCAACACCTAATGGTCACTGGAGTCCCCATCTTCTCATCTTATGCCTCTCCACGGAAAAATTGACCCTTTCTGTTTTGCAATTCACCAAGACTGTTTGAGGTAGAGAATTTATTGTTATGCATAGTTGTATCCCTAGCTGCTAGCTTATATGCAGTAATGCCCTCTCTATATAGTAATATCCAATAAAAATATTTTGAGATAATAAAATTGATTTAGTTAATCTAGATCTCATAAAGTTGTCATGATATCCAAGGAAGTTTTATTTCATATCTTCTACTTTTGTCTTAGATTCTGACTCAGTCTTTGACTTGTATTGACATCTATTAATTTGCAATAAATTTTATCAGTAAAGTTAGAAAAACAACAACTTTAGAAAAACAACTCTACCCCCTTTTACTGTACTGAGCCGGCAGCCTTGACAAGTGTTTATGAACTCTGTAATCTCAGAAGCTCTGATTTTGTCCCTAGGCATGGATTAGAACCTATTCCCATAAGAAGAATGACTTGGGAAGGTCAAACACTCTCACTTGCCTAACTTCCATGACATGTCAGTCTCCTGCCTACTATCTGTGCTCTTAGTTTCTCTTTGAAGTGTCTCTTGTGTGCTATCCACACTTGAGTAGGCTAGATGATTTGCTCCTTTATCTCTAGGTCTTTCCTTTTCAATTTCTCCCTTTGCTTATTAGGCTAGCAAAGGGCGAGGCTAGCAATGCTCAAGACCAAAGAAGGGACAATGTTTCATTAAAGAGTATAACAATTCATTTCACTGAATTTGGATAATTGGTGGAATAGGAGAAACTTCCAAGCATTCAAGAATAGAAAAATTGACCCTTACTTCACACATAAAATCACAGAGGGAGAGCTAAAAATGAATGTGAGCAAGGTAGAGTAAAAGAGAATTCTAGGCAATTAACTTGGACTGAGAGAGTCATGGGACAAATATTAACCTGTTTGTTAATCAATGAGATGAGCTATTTCACATGAAAAAAACATGAAATACAAAAATAAATACATGATTGAGTGAAATTATAGGGAGATTAAAAAAATATGAGATAAGGTATAGAACAGAAGAGCTTTTACTTAGAAAGAACAGGGCATATCCCCTTGAAATAAGAGTTGCTATGAACAGGAAGTAAAGACTGGAGAGAGAATGAAGTTGGCCAGTGCTCTGTGGCAGAACATCATGGCTGATGAATAGGTGTTTAGATGTTTCTGATAGTTATGAGACTGAGATATATTTGCGAGAACAGTGAAGAAAAGGTTGAACTTCTGTAGGGACGGAGGAAAGCATCAGCCTTGAACAGAGGAGGCATGTGTATTAATATGGTGGCTGCTATTACTAGTATCATGTGAGAGAAGAGTGAATTTTTTGAGACTTTGAATTCTTCTGCATTAAAATAGTATTTGAGAGATGTGGTTGTAGTTTAAAAATAGAAAAAACATGCCATGCCTAATAAGATCTACCCAATTAATTTCCACTGACTCACACCCAAACTTCCTCAGGAAAAGCTCTAAGTGTGATATTTCTCAAAATAGCATGGCTGAAATATCTGGTAATAATTGAGTGCCTACAGAACACCGGACACTACAGGTGCTCCACACGTCATCTTCTTGAATCTCCATGAAATTCCCAAGAGGCAGCTGCTACCATCATGAGTCACCAGGATATAATTACAAAAAGGAAGGTCTATATTAGCATTTATTCAGTGTCAAATATCTAGTCAGAGAGAGAGAAAAAATGCAGATTTCAGCTGAGAGTTGTCACTTCCTCGTGTTGACTTTCAATAAGACCTGAGGATCACTTTACAGTTCTCATTTTTTATTATATTTTTATTTCCATCCATGTATTTCCTCATTTATTTATTCAGTGATTTGTTAAAAAAATATTTGAAAGCATAGCTTTAGTATTCAAGTGCTCAGAATAAGATGAGAGACAAATGAAAGTAGAGAGAGTAAGAAATTTGGAATAATTTCAAGACAAGCCATTTGATAGCGTTACCCTAGAATATTCCTGAGGTTTTCAAGAATCAATGTGGTTTGTAATGAGAAAGGAGCAAGAAAAGCCTAGAAAATGACACTTCTGTTGGCTTTATCTTTTACTGATTTATGTCTAGGCCCAAATGTCTCTTCATTGAGATGATTGCCTCTTTTTAACTTTTTATACTCCACATTCCATTCCCTGCCCCCCCATCCACCCTCTGACAGCTCCAAATGCCACACCTCCTCCCCACCCCATCCTGTCTCCACTTGGATTCCCCCACCCCCCTTACCAAGGGACCTCTAAACTCCCTGGGGCCTCCAGTCCCTTGAGGATTAGGTGCATCATCTCTGAATGAATAAAAACCCAGAATTCCTTTATTGCATGTGTGTTGGGGGGCCTCACATCAGCTGGTGTATGCTGCCTGGTTGGTGTTCCAATATCAGAGATCTCAGGGGTCCAGATTAATTGAGACTGGTGGTCCTCCTACAGGATCACCCTTCTCCTCAGCTTCTCTCGGCCTTCCTTAATTCAACAACAAGGGTCAGCTATTTCTATTCATTGATTGGGTGCAAATATCTGCATCTGATTCTTTCATCTGCCTGTTGGGTCTTATGGAGGGCAGTCATGATAGGTCCCTTTCTGTGAGCGCTCCATAGCCTCAGTAATAGTGTCAGGCCCTGGGACCTCCCTTTGAGCTGAATCCCACTTTGGGCCTGTTGCTGGACCTTCTTTTCCTCAGGCTCCTCTTTATTTCCATCTTTGTAATTCTTTCAAACAGGAACAATTATGGGTCAGAAATGGGACTGTTGGATGGCAACCCCATCCCTCACTTGATATCCTGCATTCCTGCAGGAGGTGGGCTCTACGCTGTCTGGCATTACATCTAAGGTCTCTCCCTTTGAGTCCTGGAATTCTCTCACCTCCCAGGTCTCTGGTGCATTCTGGGGGGTCCCCCCAACTTCCTATTTCCTGAGGTTGCTGGTTTACATTTTTTCTACAGGCCCTCAGGGCTTCAGTCCTTTCCCCTCATCCAATACCAGATCATGTTCTCCTCTCCCCACCTCTCCCCCTACCCCCACTTTCCCTCCAAAGTCCCTTCCTCCCTCCCCACTTGTGATTACTTTCTTCTCTCTCCCAAGTGGGACTGAGGCATCCTCTCTTGGGCACTTCAGCTTGAAGAATGAAAACAGAAAATGTAGTTCATTTACACAGTGGAATACTACTCAGTTATTAAGAACAAGGACATCCTGAGTTTTGCAGGCAAATAGATCGAACTAGAAAATATCATCCTGAGTTCATCCTGAGTCAGGTAAATCAGACCCAAAAGAACATGCATGGTATATACTCACCAATAAGTGGATATTAGCCAACAAACAAACAAACAAACAAACAAACAAACCAAAACAAAAAACCCAAAACAAACCAAAACAAACCAAAACAAAACCATACAGAGCCGGGCATGGCGGCGCACACCTTTAATCTCAGCACTTGGGAGTCAGAGGCAGGTGGATTTCTGAGTTCTAGGCCAGCCTGGTCTACAAAGTGAGTTCCAGGATAGCCAAGGCTATACAGAGAAACCCTGTCTCGAAAAACCAAAAAAACAAAAAACAAACAAAAAAAAAAAACCAAAAAAAACATACAGAATACCCAAGAATTCAAAAAGCTCTTCATTAGCTTTTAAGAGCATCAAATATGTAAGAATTCTTTTATCAAATGTCCAAGACTTATGCAATATATTCTTAGAAAGAACCCACACAGAGGAAATGAAATACATCTTAAATAAATAGACTTTTATCAATAACTATGTTGTTAAACTGTCACCAACATTCAAGCAGATTTATAGATTTAGTGCTTTCCCAGTTAAAATCTAGCAGTTTTTAAAAACAGAAAAGAACATCTTTATGTCAATAATTATATACAATAATACAGTGAACTTAGTACAATCAAGAACAAGGTTGGGAACTGTGTGTGTGTCCATGCCTATAATCTTAGCATTGGGGAAGTTGAAGCAGGGCGACCATGTGTTCAAAGCCAGCCTGGGCTACTGGGTGAGTTCTAGGTCAAGCTGGGTCACAAAGAGAGACATTCCCTAAAGAAACCAAAACCAAATAAACCCTAATGAAGTCAAAGTGAAAAAAAAGGTGGAGGGGTATACTACCAAACTTCAAAACATACAAAAGAACAATAATGAAGATGGCGTTATATTCACATATTGATCTCAGGATAGAAAAAGAAATCAACAGAACTGAGGAGAACTAGGAAGAAGAACCACTTTTGATAAGATAGAGTAACATTTTTTGATTGATCCAGCATAGTTCAGTAGGAGTAGAAGAGTTTTGAAATGGTAGGGCTGGAATTCTTGGATATCTTGAAGGAAAAATAAATCTTGTCAAAGAATTGCCACCTAAAATTTAATAGAAATGTGCCCTAAATCTAAAAGGAGAAACTAAGTACATGTAATTATTTTAAGTTTTAAATTACATGTATCTGTGTGCTACAAGAGTTTGGGTAGATAGGTATTGAATGCTACACGATACCTGTAAAGGTCAGAGGGCAACAAGTGCGGGCTGATTTTTCTCCTTCCATCCTGTGTGTCCTGGAGATTAAATTCAGGTCCTTGGATTTGACATCAAGAGACTCTATTAGCTGAGACACCTCAGCAGCTGGTGAATGTATATTTACAAAATGGCACATGTAAGACTATCTCCTGACTATAAGGTAAGGAGATATTCTAAAATATTTCTAGATAAGATTCAGGAAACATTTCTGAAATAAGAGGCAAAAAAGAGCACTAACAATAGAAGAAACCTGTACTTTGTCAAGTTTAACAATCTTCATTTCAACCATTGTAAGTATGAAAAACCCTGCCAACCTGGATTTAAGATGTTCATAATGTGTTTTTCTGATAAGGCACTTGTATCAAGAGTTAGGAACTTTATACATCAAAAATCAAAATATAATTAAAAATGGGCAATGGTTTTTTTCAACGTGATAAAAGAGTCTATTAGAATTAAAATTCCCTGCTTAACATATGAAAAAGTGTTTAGTGTCATTAATCATCAGGAAAATGACAGTTCATACCAAGCAGAGCGAGGCACCACGATCCAGAATGGCTGCAGTGAAAACAAAATTGACATCAACAAATGTTAGTGAGACCACAGAGCTTAGTGTGCTACACATTCTGGAGAGCCATGAAACTATAATAACACCAGGATATTGCCCAAGGACAGTAAACCATCCAAATTCTGAAAACCAGTGCTCATGTCTACAAAAGCCTGGTCAGAGGATATTTATGGCAGCAAACTATTCATAACAATAAATAGGGTCTTATACCACACACAAAATCCACCAAACACCTAAGCATTATAGTAAACGTATAAAATGTGAAGAAAACATTAAGTCTTGCTGAGCATCAATTAGGCAAGGAGTGCCTTGGCATGTGAAAGAAAAGAATCACATTAAAGAAAAAAACAGTATAATTTAATCAGGACTCAAAGTCTTTTTTTTTTTTTTTTTTGTTTTGTTTTGTTTTGGGGTTTTTTTTTTTTTTGGCTTTGAAGTAATTTAACAGGAAACTGAAAGGACGGTCCTAAAGAATAGAATATCAGTAAATCATATGATGATCTAATAAGGCCTGTGTATCCATAATATATAAAGAACTCTTCTAATTCAACAACAGGAAACCAAAGCTTAAGTTGTAAAAATAACTTGGTTAGATGTTTTTCTAAAGAAGATATAAGGGGAGCCAATGTAAATATAAAATTGTGTTAACTTTAGCACTCATCAAACAGCAACAGGATGCATTTCAAACTCTTCAGGACAACAGTGAAGAGATGGAGCAAACACGTCAAAGGGATAAAATATTGAGACTCCCATTTACTGTTAGCATGGATATAAAGTGATGTTGTCACTTTGTAAAACACAGGCAGCACCCTGAACAGGACTTCAGATGGGATGTGGCTAGATGGTTTAAGGAGTGACAGAGACCAGTGTAATAGGAATCAAGTAGGAGGTCAGAGTGTTAACAGAGCAGAGGTCAAAGAAAGCATGTGGATGATTGGGAAGGTACCAGCCTTCTTGGAGAGCAGTGATCTCAAGAATCATGTTCCTTCTCTCCTACTGACCATGTGTTGGCAACGGAGGCCATCAGGCTATGAAACTTTAGCCCCGGATCAAGGTGATATGAGTCAGATCACTTCCTTGGACCAATTGCCCAAGTTGTGGCAGATTTCTGGGAGTAAAGCACATGCTAAAAGCTTAGTCACTTGCTGAAGAGTCTCATGACCACGGTGGTACCAAAGACAAATGTGGAGTTGGGTAGAGTGGTGCACAAGAACTTTCTTTAGTGTGACATAAGTCCCTAAAAACCATGTTTGATTATGCCGTCATTCTACGTGGCCTAGACTATTCACTATCTTGCTATACTAGTTAACATTGTGAACTTTGTAGAATCTAGAATCACCTGGGACACAGACCTCTTGACATTTAAGAGACGAACTTTCTAGACAGGCTGACTGAGGTACCCTAAATGTGAGCAGCACCATTCCATAGCCCCGGGTCACGTCCTGAGTGAAAGGAAAGTCCGCTGAAAAGCAGCTATCATCTCTTTCAGATTCGCGACTGAGAATCCAGTTCCAGCAGTCACCTCATGTTCCTGCCGCTGCGGACTTTAATACCACGGCGGACTGTATCTTCAAACTGTCAGTCAAAAGAAATTCTTTCCCCTCTTAACTCACTTTTTCCTAGGTATTTTGCCAGAGTGGTGAGAATGGTAGCTAATAGCACCTGCCAAATCTTCACCTAAAGAAGTCACCAGAGTTGTGATAGAATTGTTTTTGAGTGAATGAGAGTGAGATATGACAGAACATCTTCAAGAATTAGCGAAAACAGATTGAGAATAAATCCTAGCTTATAAGAGAGAATAGGCGGAACAGCGTGAAGTCTGCTCCACTTCTTGCCATACTTTTCAATATGCTCAGAGATCTTGGAAGGAGAATGACCTAGGTGCAGCAAAGGTTATTGCCAAGAATAAAATAGAATTTCAACATGCTTCTAAAAATTATTGCTTTGCCGTTATCATTATAGAAGTCTAAATGGTTATTGTGCTGAAGCAGAATTTAATAGACACTTGAAAAACTATAAAAAGATTAAGTGCATAATCAATAGTGTGCCGTCAATGTTGGATTTTTAGCAAGTTTAATACAGTTCTGAGACCACTTTCTCTTAGGAAGCCTATTCTAAGTGTCCTTGGTTTCAACTCTAGTGTCTTCCTCAGAAGTAAACTTTCCATGCAAATTATTCATTGCCTGAAGAAACTGGGTTCGCAGGATGCTAAAATTAGAACTACCATCCAAGGAATTGTTATTGAATATTTCAAACAACTAGTGCATGCTTGCCCCCATCATAGTCAGGACAAGAAACAGGAGACGACAAATGAATAATTTTTAATAGGTGGCTATTTTTCTGAGCCACTTTTATTTTGAAAATGATTTCCAAGGATAGACTCATGTCATGGGGAGGCTACATGGGACACTGAGGAACAGTCCAGTGCAGTCCAAATTACCAACTTATCCTTCTTGGTCAATGTGACATTAGCTAAGTTATTCTCCTTCTTCAAACCAAAGTTTCTCAAGTCACGCAATGGAGAAGATATAACTAATATATATTAGGCTGTTGTAAAGAGTGGGGGTCCTGTGTTTCAAAGTTCTCAGTACTATTGTGATGGTTTGTATACACAGGGCCTACGGAATGGCACTATGAGAAGGTGTGAGCCTGCTGGAGTAGGTGTGGTCTTGTTGGAGAAGGTGTGTCACTGTGGGCATGGGCTTTAATACCTTAGTCCTAGCTGCCTGGAAAGTCAGTCTTCCACTAGCAGTCTTCAGATGAAAATGTAGAACTCTCAGCTCTGCCTGCACCATGCCTACCTGGATACTGCCATGTTTCCACCGTGATGATAATGGACTGAATGTCTGAACCTGTATGCCAGACCCAATTAAATGCTGTTCTTATAAGAGTTGCCTTGGTCATGGTGTCTGTTCACAGCAGTAAAACCCTAACTAAGACAACTATGTATGTTTCACTGAGCCTCAGACAACCATACTTCCAGGGATATGCCTATTGCGGGGTCCATTTATAGACTGATAAAACAGAAATATCAAAAATGTCTCAAATGGAAATTTGTGTTGTTTAACCAATAAAGTAGCAAAACTAAACTGTTCATTGTAAGCAGAATTTCAAACAGGGTAGACAGAAACTTGACTGTTTACACTCATGTATTCTCTGTAATAGATCAATGACCTAAAATTCCAATAAGGAGCACCAGTACCCGATCCATATTACAGGGGCAACATTCTTCTTCAAAGTATAAAATTGTTTTAAAAAATCAATATTCTCATCTCTCCTCTATATCTCTAGATTGAGCCAGAATTTTATAAGTTCATGACTGTGTGTAGAGACACTTGATCTTATTTATAGAAAATTTCAGTATCTCCTTAGTTTGATTAAGATTCATGAGGTTCCTAGGCAGCTATGTGGTGGTTTGGATAAGAATGGTCCTCATAGGCTCATGTATTTGAATACTTAGTTACCAGGGAGTATCACTATTTGAAAGAGTTAGGAGTAGGGGGCGTGACCTTGTTGGCGTTGGTGTGGGCTTGTGGGAAAAAGTGTATCATTGGGGGTGGGCTTTCAGGTTTAAAGTCCATCTTAAGTTCACTCTCCTTCTCTGCCTACTAATCAGGATGGATGTAGCTCTCAGCCACTTCTCCAGTGTCATGCATAACACTATCTTCTCCACCATGATGATGAAAGACCAAGACTCTAAAACTGTAAGCAAGGTCCCAAAAGCAAGTGCTTTCCTTTGTAAGAGTTTCCATGGTCATGGTGTCTCTTCACAGTAGCAGAACAGCCCCTAAGACAAACTGTGCTACTGATAGCTACAGCATTGTTAACTGTCACTAAAATTTGATTTTTCATTCGAGGGCCATTAGTCATAAAGAAACAAAGCTCCTATTGTCTCCAAAGACTTCTGCATACTTTAATAATGAGCTGAGAACAGCAAAGGCCCACTGAAATATTATTCTTTATGGAAGCAGACTTTTTACCGACTTTGTTTGATCTCAGAAGTTAATTTCACATTTCAACAGTCAAATATCTGCCTCAGCAAAATGAAGGCTTTCTGTATAGTAGGGCTTAAGGTATGAGACCCCTCTTGATAGTCACAGGGCCAGATCTCCAGATTATGGTTAGAGGAGGTGAGAGATCAGATTATGCATTGAGTCTCATGTAGGGAAAAATGGGTTCAAATGAAGGGGACAAAAAGCAGTATTCTTACAAAAGGCAAGCATGGAGTGGGATACTGGAGAATCTTGCTGCAGATGTGGGTAGGTAGAAGCAGCCATGTAGAAGAAAAAGGAGGTAAAGAGAAGAGAGTAGAACTCAAGAGTGTGCCAAAGATGAACATGCAGTGCTACCCTTCTCCCACAAAGCAGGTTTTGGTACCTAATGCTTGGTCTTATGGGATGCTTAATGTTTTCTGAGTTACCTTAGTTGCCATCATTTAAAGCAGAATTTTCAAACAGGAGAACCACACATCAAATTCAGTTCTAAAGACAAAGGGTAATAACAAGAAAAGTACTGACTGACATTCATTAAACACTAGTATCACTTAACCTTAAGTTCTAAGTATTTTCTATGTGTTTGCTCACTAAAAACCACACAGAAATCCTTTGGGGTGGCTATTCCCCAATCATGTTTATGAATAGAAGGCCAGGCTACCAACTGGGTGGTTAATTAGTAATGTCATACTTCTAGAAGTGATAAATGTCCTCAGCGTTGTATAATGGAGCCATATTCTGATGCCTTCAAGGAGCAAAGACCAGGGCTGGGTTTTCAGTGTCCACCCAGACTCATGAAGGAGCAAGCTCTTAGATCAAGTCCACCTCTGATGCCCTTCCTTCCCCATCTTTTGGTCTTGCTTTCATACTGTCTCCTTATGCATCTTTCATGACTGTCCTATCTATCATGGATGAATCACCATAAGGTAAGAGGACAGCTTCTTCCTTCCACATTTCTTTCAAGAGGCTTTGCTCTCTTTGGAAAACACACATTTTACTGATTCACTGTTCACTTTCAACAGGGTCAATGCTAAACCCCTATATCCCTCTGGACTGCATCTGTACACTGCACATCTATGTCACCTGTCCCCACGAACCTTTGGAACCCAGGTGGACTGAAAGGCATAATATGTGCCAGGATTACTTGAGGGATGTATGGAAAATAATTGGATTTCAAAGTAAAGCATCGGTACCTAATCTATCCAAATAAACCACCTAAATATAGACCCTTAAATATATGATTGTGTAGCTTCTGATTTGACAAAGAATGGTGACATTGCTTGAAAGATATATGTCCTGCAAATTCATTTACTTTGCCCCCACACATAGTGAAGGCTGTCCCAGGCAACCCTTGCATCAGCTGGGTTCTTGTGATTGGTTTGGTGGTAGGTGGATGATGTGTGATATTATAACCCTTAAGTTAACCTTATAATTCTTTCCACTCTATGTATGGAACTTGGTATATTATGAATTAAATATGATGGCATTGTAAGATGGAAAGAATTAGTAGACCCCTAAGATATTACTGACAGAGAAGCCACCCAACACGGACCATCTACATTAGAGAAATAGTTTTCCAATTTGTTGAGTCAGATATTCAGGATGATTTGTTATAGTAGTCAGTGGTAATTACCTTTAATATTAATATTCTTGCTAGTTCTATATTGTACAAAAGAATTCAGGTCGTTCTCATAGCTACTTTGTAACTTTTTTTTACTATGTTATATAAATGAGGAAACTGAGGCAAGGAGCAGTTGATCTTCTAAGGTTACAAGACAGTAAATGGCAGAACCAGGAGTTGAAGACAGACTGACTGGCTCAGAAGGCTTATCACTGAGATTATTAGATCTCTACAAATGTCCACCGAGCAAATGTCCTCCCACGAAGCCAGGCTGTATGTACTGGAGGCTAATAAGCATACCTAGGACTCACTTGTAAGACATTCATAGTGTAGCAGTGGAAACAATCTCACAGATGAACTTCATAGTTCTATATTTGTATTTTTGCAGATTGCATGTCAGATAAGTTTGCATGGAAGATGGCCATCTACCGTGAGAAGAAATAAGGGAGAGTCAGGAGAAAGACATGGGGAAAGAAGACCACTTGACTCTGGAAAGCAGGGATGATTCCCATGGAAGTCAGTGTGATCCATTTCTGTCAGGATTAGAACCAGTCTGGGGACTCTTTAGAGATACTCCATTTCCCCCTCAAGCATGCACACTCTGAAGCTTTTGTCCGTCTGACTTGAGTCCCTTCTTTTTCTCCTGAACTGTTTGGTTATTTTAGGAGCAGAGACAGATAACAATTAAAAACACATCAATTACTGTAAATAAACTTGACAGCCAATATCCCTTATGATACCATAAACCCCCGAAACGATCGACTCACTAACAAGTGAATAATTCTCCAGGATCAATGATGACAATAACGCTGTGCTATATTTAGAACCATCAAAATAAACATGCAGCTACGTAGGGTCAAATCCATTTCTCATATTCACAGGGGAGATTCTCATCTAGTCAATGTGCCATGATAAAGAAAAGCCAAGAGGAAGAAACAATCCAGTTCTACTTGAAGTGTAATGTTTGTTTTTCTAGAATTCTAGAATTATGTTTTATTTTTGTTCCCAGGCTTTATGATATCTTGTACAACAATGATATTAGCTGAGAGAAAACAATGGCGCATTGGCTTGGAAATACATCCACTCCTTTTAAGTTGTTTGTTTAGGAACTGTATAACCTTTAGCAGCCCCTGACATTTGCTTGGTTATTGAGGCTATTACTTTTTTTTTTTTTTTTTTTGTTACAGGTTATGGAAGCATTTGGATATTCTACCCCTAAAGCAGATAGTGTTTTAAATTTTCTTTTGTAATAGTGGTATGTTTAGTAGGCTCAAGTGTTATATGACCTTGTACAAACATGCATACATACACTCTCACTCCAAAAGAGCAACTAGCTTGAGGATTACTGAGCTAAGGTGGTTTCATAGATGAAAAATAAGGGCATAAATACCCAGCTATAGCATAGATAAGTGTTTACTTCCTAATGACATTGCGTTTCTTAAATTCAATCATGAGTGAAGAAACGGCTGCTGTGGGATGCATATCAGAGCGATGGCATTACAAAATTTAATTATGACAGAATTTATGGGACTGAGGAGATTAAAAACTGCATCCAGCATAATGTTACAACTTGCCTGGAAGGAGGAGGGGGAGGGGGCGGGCTAAAAAGAAGGCAGCATAGCAGACTTTCCCTTTGAGTGAAACCAGAGACAGTCTTAGAAACTGCCTCCCCCATCTTGCTCTACAGCATAGGTTGCCTTCAAACTCCTGATCCTCCTGCCTCCACCTCCTAAATTCTGGAATCATGGGTATATGTCAGAACATCTGGTTGAAGATTTCTGTCTCCCAAACTCTTTGTTAAACAACTCCATCACTTGAGTCAGCTGTTCTTTCCAAATCTAGACACAATAAACATGGTTCACCATGATTTCTTCTTTTAAAGAAAGCAAGGTGTCTCCACCATTCAAAGAGATACCTCCTCAATCCATTCCATTACCAGTGCTGATTAGACTGCTTAGCAGCTTCAGACATCTGTGCTTCACCTCCTCATTCAGACACCCAAAGCTTTCCACCGTAGTATTTATAAAAATTACTGGGAGAAATCATGTCTAGTCTCAATCCCATCTCACTCCCTATTAGACACTATGCCAGATCTTGTTGGATCTGCATTCAATCTGCTTCCACATAATAGAAACCTTGGGCATTTGAGGAAGGAGGCAGCCCCCATCTTTCTGGTGTTAAGAAAAGAGAAAAGCATGGCTCATCCTTGTACACAAACTGGAGAGGCAGCTTTCCTTCATGGCCTCTATGTGTTTGGGAAGAAGGTAGTTTATATCTCTGTCATTGCTAAGGAACAACAGAAAATGAAACCACAGTCATGCCATTAGAAAGTTACTAGATGATGATTCTGCATATTTATATTTTATAGAGCTACAGAATGTACATTTAAAAATAATATATTAAAGAAACATATCTTTCTTATTAAGCCTAGAGCAGGTGCAAGTAATAAGCTCTGTCCTTTCAAGATTTACCCAAGTTAATATTCCTACCTTTATATGGTGGCATTGTTGGCATCAAGTAACAAAAGCCATGTGTTTACAAAGTAATATAGATGATTTTGAGTCCAGGTCATCAAGATTCTCTAGAGTAAAATTATTTTTACTTCACTCCTCAAATATAATTTAATTATAAAGACTTATGAAATTAGCTTTCCACTGGAAACTTCTGTATCTCTCCAAGATGTGACCCCCCGCCCCCGCGTGCATGGCTCTATTTTTTTTTTAATTATACAACAACTTGATACTCTATGGTGCATGGGAGATAACACCAGCCAGACTTCTGAATCCAAGCTCAGCAACATGCTATGTGCCCAGTCTCAATCAAGCATTTTAGATACTTAATTCCTCAGTGTTCTTCTTTGTCAAATGGGAATAATGATATGTCTCAATTTAGTTCCAGTTCTTTCTCCCAATTCCAGGCTACCAGAAATAAGACTCAAACTCAAAATATATTTACAAATACCTTGGGCATACATCCATGCTCTTTGCTGACTAGATTTAACTTAAAGTATTTCATTTATTTTAACCTACATTCTTCCGTGTGACTCAAGTACCATGTGTCCCTCTCCTCATCCCTTCTCAAGTGAATCTTCCCTGTCTGGCTCTATCCCAGAATTCTCTCTGCCTCAAGGATTTCCTACCTCCTACTTCCATCCTAAGCCATAGGCCATAAGCTTTTTAATTGATAGGTGATGCATCCATAGAACACAAAGGATATTCTCTCTACAGTGATATCCACATTATGGGTTGTGAGTGTTTAAACAGATGCAAGGGTTTCAGAAGAATGTCTGGTGAGTTGTTGTATGAGGGGCTAATGTTCTCCTTGGCATATTAAGTAGATATTTACCTGGTGTCATTGCTGTTACTCCAATCGATGCTAATGAATTGAACCAGAAAATTAGAATTTACCCCTCATGAAGGATCATGGGAAAGGAATTACTGATAAGGAGTTACTGATGTAACACACAAGGAAAACAGGCCTGGAGAAACTAGAAAAAAAGTAAATGAGTAGCCCTTTGTCCTCCAGCTCAAAATACTTAAGCTAAAAATAAAAATAAATCTGGAGTGTGTCATTGAGTCTTCTTTTATATCTTCTTCTTCTTCTTCTTCTTCTTCTTCTTCTTCTTCTTCTTCTTCTTCTTCTTTTTCTTCTCTTCTTCTGTCATGCCATGAGTTTGACAAGCCCTAAACTATACGATAGAATAAAGTAAAATGTGGTAGACCAAATCATATGCATTCCACCTAGACATGTTTTTTTTTTCTGAAAACAGTGATATTTATTACTCTATAATGTCAGAGTGGGGTAAATCTGAAAATGCAAAGCAAAAATATTATAAGCAATTTGTTTCTCAATTTTTTACAGTCTGTTCATTGGCTGAAAACTCTCAAGATGGGTTTGTTTTCTGGATAATAAGAACAAGTGTGAATAAGCAAGCATCAACCTAAAGATATCTTTTCTCTTTTCTCTTCCTCTTTAGTAGCTGGAAACATGCAGAGGATACTGAAAAATTTAACCACAGGCTTTCAATTATTTTTAATTTTTGGAAGTTTAAATCATGCAAGTGACTGTGCCCAATGAAAACCATCCCACCATCTCTCTTCACAAAGCCAATAGCCCTGACTTCTCTGACCTTGAAGGTCAGAGCCTATTGTGACCCTAGAAGAATGATTCTTTACAGTATCCTGTAATGGCACGGTGGAACAGGTTGAGAGGTGAGGTAAGGGGAGGGCAGGAAATGTTCCTAGGTATCCATGATTGTCATGTCAAGTCCAGCCAATAGCCCAAAGTAGATGCTGATGCTTTAATCACCTTCTTTGTTAAATTTTTATAAACAACATGCATTCAGTGTCTTATCAGGCAACAAGCTTTTATTCCAGTGGCAATGCTTGTCAAAAGATGTAAAAGGACTGAATTTTATATAAGCATTTATATAAACTTTCATCAGTGACTATCCAGAAATCTCCAGCCTTGAAGAAAGAGCACAATTTAAGTCAAGTCTGCTGACCATCAGTTCATTGCTTTCCCTCCAGGAGAGCCTGAAAATAGAGCCTTTTAATAAGAAGGCAAGAAGAAGGAGCATGCGTGTTGGATCCCACCTGAAGAAACTACTGGGTGCAGCTAGTCAATTTATGTCCCAGCTTAGCCTGAACAGATTAAGCTCTGGGGTATATATGATTCAGGGTCTACTGTCTGTAGAGGTCAGCCAACCTAGATGAGTAGATTTGTACTCTTGTATCTTAGAGAGGTTGAATATACCCCATAGGACACAGATGCCTCTCCTGGTTTGTACCTGTACTCACATAGAGTGATTATAACAAAGTCTGCAAGGTCTGGCATGAAACTCCCCCCCCCCCAAAAAAAAACCCAAAAAACAAAAAAACAGGTACCACATATAGTGTGTGTGTGTGTGTGTGTGTGTGTGTGTGTGTGTGTGTGTGTATAACATGTATATATAAACATGTATTCCTTTACAATATGGGCATATTTCCAGTGTTAAAGACCTAGAAAGTTATTTTTGTGAGATCTATTTATCTCTTATTTTATATGGATGATTTGTCTTAATGTATGTTTGTGTATCATGTGCATGCAGTGCTCACAGAGACCAGAAGAAGGCAACAGATTTTCTGGAACTGGAGTTACAGATGGTTGTGAGCCACCATGTGGGTGGTGGGAATTCAACCCAGGTCCTCAGTAGAACAGTTCTCTTAACAACTGAACCATCTTTTCAGCCTCAACTTGGAAGGCATTTTTGACAAAAGCTTAAACTTATATAAGTGCTTATTATGTACTTCACAGATGTAAACTAATTTTGTCAAAAGAGAGCATTGTTAATATCCTTGTTTTATAGAGAGGTTATTAAGCTCGCCCGATTCCAATTGCTGAGAAGAAGGATTCAATATTAAGGAAAGCCTTGACCTACACTAATTCCTTATGTTGCCTCTCCAATCGAAGAAGGAACCTAATATACTTAGAATCCCACCTCATAGAGACTAGTGCGGCTTCTATATTCATTTACTTTCTTCTCTCCAATAAAGTCCTATTCAAAAGACAATGATTTAATCTATTAGTTTGCTTTGTTATTTTTAAGACAGTTCTCATGTAGCCCAGGGTAGCTTTTAACTCTGTATATAGCTGTGAATGATCTTTAACTCTTGCTTCTCCTGCCTAAACCTCACAAGTCAACAGGACCACCTTGCGCAGTGCTGAGAATTAAAAACCAGAACTGTATGCATGCCAAACCGGCATTCTACTAATCGAGCCCAGCCCAAGCCTCTTTAGTTTTTTCCTTTGATTATTTTCACAGTAAGGAATATACAGTGTGATTTCAAGCAGGAGAAGCCCGAGAAGCCCAAGTGTTTGCATCTCTTTGTCTAGATAAGTTTTAGTGGCCCACATGGACTTTCCAGTTTGATATTCATAGTAACACCAGGAGATGGGTCTTCCTTCTTTCATCTCCTAGTTGAAAAGAATGGGGAAAATCTCTTTTAAAAGTACAATGCTTTTAGACTTATCATTCAAAATTGGCCAAGTAGCAGAGACTAACTGCCGTGTAGAAGTCATGAGGAGCCTTAAACTTGCCTTGGGTAATTTTGAAGTTGAGAAAATGAACATATATCAGGTTATAAACCTAAGGCTAGAACCACAGGCCTCTTAATTCCAGCTCAGTGCTCAGTCCATGACATATTTCACTGTCCATTCACCCCACACATTTGCATAATATTTTAAATCAGCGCTTGGTTTAATTGGTTCATTTCTGGCCATTCATCATCCCCTTTGTAATAAAAATGACAGCCAGTCAATGTTTCTGAACAGATTTGCTGCTTAGCATCCTGCCTCACAATGCACACAACTGTCTATTTGTCTGCGAGAGATTTCATAACCCTGCTGATCCTCATGACTGCCTCCATCTCTGTGAAATCACTCAAGATTTCACCACATTCTTCTGGTTGGACTCACTTTGCTATGCAGCGGCAACTTAACCTGGTGCTGAGCAAATTGGATCTGGGAAGATATCCCTAATACTGTGTAAGTTAATGGAGGCTTAAACAAAATAAAGACAATACAGTGTGCTTGAGCACAGGTAATGCGAAGAGAAATAGTCAGAATTTTATCAGATATTGTATGAAAACTACAGCAGACAATCACACTGAGACATCTCACTGGTAAGGCTGAGGAAGCAGGAAAGACATTTTTAGAATAATATCCATATGGTCATAGAAAAATAGTCACTGAGACATAAAAATAACAGAAATAATAAATCTCACTTATATTGAGGGGCAGTTGTGTGTTAAGTAAACTTTTCTTTCTTTCTTTTTCTTTTTTCTTTTTTTCTTTCTCACTAAACACTCTAGCCATCTTATCCTGGTTAACTTTTATAATGACCTTGGGCAGCTTTATAGCTCAAGGAAGCGGAGCACAAATTTAACTTAGAGCATGTGTAATTGACAGACATGGTTTGTAAGTAAGCAGGACGAAGGAGAATTTTTTAAAGGACACATTTTTGTTCTCTTGAATCTAGCTAAGTATAGACTATTTTTTTCCTTCTGATATTCTCATGGCTGTGGTTTGGAGTGACATGGGATCCACCAGAGGTTTCTAATTAAGACACTCTCAGAATATAGGTTTGGTCATTTAAGGGACTAAAGTGGGTCAACTCATATGCCTACCAGGCTTTTAAGTCAAGACATAGAAGAAAAGAAAAAAAGCTTAACTAGGTGGGTGAGTTATCCAGACAGACCAAATGGCTAGAGAGTCTATGAGCCTCTCTTGTGTAGCTCATGTTAGTGAGGGAGACAGAAGGCAGCAGATGGAGGTCATTAATGACAGGGGTCAGCGGCCATCAAATCTCAGGGGCACGGTCAGTGATGCACTCACAATGTGTGATGTTATGACATGACAACCCTGCACAAAATTACTCCCACAAAGATAATAAGGATAATGGGGAAAATCACCCTTTCTCCCCCCTCACTGTTTCTGTAATTTGAGATAATAGTAATTGCATGCAAAACATTTTGGAAAGCTACTTCTACCAACTGCTCTTCTACAGCAAATGGGATTCTTCTACTCTCTGACCCCTATGGCGTATCTAAGTGAACACAGATTAAGACCTGTGTTGGAAACCATGATTGAATGTTTCGAGAACCAGCTCAGGCTTTTGGACCTTGAACTTGCATAGATAGCAATATGGAGATTTTTTTCTGCTGAAGTACAAAATCCTGGTCGTTAGTAACGTGAGTCCACAGGAAAAAAGCACACACTATGAATCCAATAGGTAAAGCAAGATCTTTGGACAACGATCAAGGATAAAACTTGGCTCTGATTTTCTGAAATTTCATGACCTTTTTTCTTGGCTATAGAATTTAATGATTCTGGTAATAAAATAAATTTAAACTCATATGTAAATACTTATACTTTATTACAAGATCTATAGATATAAGAACAACGTCATGAAAGGCCATCTGAAACCTCTCAAAGGCCATATCACTGTGTCACCTGGCAGAAGGATATAACCCATCCTGAGAACATCCCAGACACAAAGCCACATTAGCAAATTAAACTTTCATACAGCTGTGAACAAACTCTTGTAGAAATACCTTTAGCTTCCCATGTGAAAGGGACTCTGGCCTAACCAGGACTGTATGCACATACAAGAAGTCAAAGGAAGCTCTGAGGGTGGTCTCTGCCAGATTCTTCTGGTTGGTCTATCATAGGTCCCTTGACCAAAATATGTCTCCCTTAATGTTCCTTACACATAATAGGTGTTAAAACAGCATTATGTCTGTAATAGTTTATGTACTTTATGTACTTTATATTATATTTTGGTCAAAGGTAGCATTAAATTTGAAAGTTACTGAAAATTAATGTATAAAAGTAAACACAATAATGTTTAAAAGACAAAGATATTAAGAGGGAAGTCATAAGAACAGCCATGTAAAGTAAAAGACTCAGTTTGTTGTCTGAGAGGCAAAAAAATGAAATAAAATATAATTTACCATAAAACATGAGAAAAAGAGGATGGTTTGATCATGTCTCACAATAAAGATGTTCTAGTCACATAGCAGCGTAAAGTGTGTGTTTTGAGGCACGACCTTATGCACTATCATCAAATTAGAAACAGGTGTGATTGATATGACTGTGGGGTGGTGCACATCTGTAAATCCAGCATTAGGGGATGGGTGATAAAGGAGGGTCACTAAACTCAGGTCCCACACAGAAACACTGTGTCAAAAAAGAAATAAAACAGAATAAAGTTAATGTTAATCTTAATAGATAAGCCAATGTGGGGAAAAAAGGAAAATAAGAAAAAGAAAAAACAAAACTCAACATCCACTCATGAGCTTGGCTTAAAAATTCCAACAAACTAGAAGTGGTAAGAAACTTTCCCAACCTGATAATAATATATATGAAATAGCTTACAAATTCCTTCATATTTACTGATAGAAGACCATGCCATCCTCTGTAAGACCAAGAAGACTACAATGATAGCCAGTGTTCTATTTACGTAGAGCAAATATTAATCTATTGAATCTTAACCAAGTATCTCAGTGTGCTTCTCTGTTGCTATGATAAATTCTATGACTAAAAGCAATTTGGAAAAGAAAGAATTTTTGGTATATATTTCTGTATACAAGCCATTACTGAGGGAAGTTGAGGCAGAAACTCAAGCCAGGAACCTGGAAAAAGTAACCAAGGCAGGGACTATACTTGCTGTTTGGTTCCCATGGCATACTTAGCTCTCTTTCTTATACAACTCAGGACCACTCTCTCAGATGCGGTACTGCCTATAGTAGACTGGCCCTCATATAGCAATAAGCAGTCAAGAAAATAATCTGCAAACATGACCACAGACCAGTTTAATGGAGGCTATTCCTCTGTCAAGAGTCACTCTTCCCACATACATTATTTGTGTCAGGTTGACAGAACCTATGACACCGAGTCTTCATGTTTATAGGACACAAGGTTAACATAAAACATTCTATTTCTGCATACAAGCAGCAAGTAAGCAGAAATTAAAATGTAAAGTGATTCACAGTAACAGAACTAACACAAAATGCTTCTTAAGTTTTGTGAAATATGGGTAAAACATGCACATTAAGTGTGGAGCTGAGACAAAAGGATGGTCCAACCAGTGACTGCTACAGCCAGGGATCCATCCCATAATCAGCCAACAAACGCAGACACTATTGCATACACCAACAAGATATTGCTGAAAGGGCCCTGATATAGCTGTCTCATGTGAGGCTATGCCAGTGCCTGGCAAACACAGAAGTGGATGCTCACAGTCATCTATAGGATGGAACACAGGGTTCCCAATGGAGGAGCTAGAGAAAGTACCCAAGGAGCTAAGTACCTATAGGTGGAAGAACAATATGAACTAACCAGTACCCCCCAGAGCTCATGTCTCTAGCTGCATATGTAGCAGAAGATGGCCTAGTAGGCCATCATTGGGAACAGAGGCCCCTTGGTCATGAAAACTTTATATGCCCCAGTACAGGGGAATGCCACGGCCAAGATGTGGGAGTGGGTAGGTAGGGGAGCAGGGCAGGGGATGGGGGAGGGTATAGGGGACTTTCGGGATCGCATTTGAAATGTAAATGAAGAAAATATCTAATAAAAATTGGGAAAAAGGTCTTGAACTTTACTAAAAGAGTATAAATAAATATATGATTGGATTTTTTTTATGTATGGGGAGATGCAGTAGATCAAAGTCAGGCCTTCAATACCACCCAATTTCAAGGAACCACACCAGGAGCTGAGATAGAATAGGTTCAGCATAAATCCAAAAATAGTTTCATATGCATATAGATTTTGACAAAAATAGGAATAAGTTAGACACTAACTTTGATAACTATTTCACTAAAATTATAAAATGGCGCTCTTAAAAAGACACAGAAAAATGAAAACCTAAGGTACAGAATAAGAGATTTTTGCTAAACATGCTGTTTGCAATTTCCGAAATAGAAGCTAGTATGGGAAATTATAGTAAAGAAGAAAATCACGAATTAAGTGATTATGTTAATCTGGAACTTGCTGGTGAGGGTCTGGTTGCAAATGAACACAGAACCATTTCTGGGTGTGCTGGGTAGGAGAGAGATTTAAATTGCATGATTCTATGAACTTTGCAACCATTTTTTTTTTTTTTTTTTTTTTTGTTTTTCGAGACAGGGTTTCTCTGTGTAGCCTTGGCTGTCGTGGAACTCACTCTGTAGACCATGCTGGCCTCAAACTCAGAAATCTGCCTGCCTCTGCCTCCCAAGTGCTGGGATTAAAGGCGTGCACGACTTAAAACATACCAAACTAAGATTTTCATTAACTATGCTAAATCACATCTTCATGGAGTTGATTCAAGCAAGCCAATGAAAAGCATTTTCATCGTGTAAACTATGTTTTGTGCTTTAAAAAGAAAACATAAAATAAAAATCAAAAGTAACTTTGCAGTTGTGACCTGTTTGCTATTTATGATAGCTCACTGACGATTATGAAGTATATCCCATAAGCCTAATAGGATACAGTATATGTCTTATATGTCCCAGCGATTACCTCCAAACTGACTGTTCAGAGATGTACTAATCATGTTTATTTTGCATTTTGTGTGTGTGTAATTTTAAAAACTTACGCACATGTACACTCCTGTGTTTAGAAAAAAATAAATCCTACCCATAGAAACGTTCTTAATATTATCACTAAAAGGTACAGAATAGCGAATGTTATTTTATTTTTATGACTGAATCCATACAGCAGTTGTAATAGTATGTATTTCTTCAATCTAAAAGAGTCTAATAAAATTTAGAAAAGAAAAATGGGCACGAAATTAACCCTTTTCTAAGGGTCTTCTCTTTTTAATGTTACCATGGCAGGTAGTGATTTTGTACCTGCAGTGTTCTTCAGATCCCTTTAAACTAACTGTTGCTTCACGTGGCTGGTTCCTCCTGATTACAGACCCCTAGCTATTCGTCTTTGACTCTGGGACCATTTCTTTGTCAGACTTCTATCAAGCACCAGCCTAATATTAGTCCCTGGCCAGGCTGTGCCAGGTTTTTCAGTTTGTTTGGAGACTTGGTGCCTCCTAATTGCTGGTTTGCGTTTGGACTCAGCTTTTCAGGTGGGCAGAAGAGAGGCATGGAAGCGGTATAGCCTTCTTTCCCCTCTCACAAGTCTTCAAAAAAAAAAAAAAAAACCCTGTAATATATGTCCACTCATAATCTGGTTTAAAGTAGGATTGGCTCTGAAATGTAAGTGTATAAAAAGGATTTGAGAAATGAAAAATTACACAAAATGTCCAACTTAAACTGTTTTAAAAAGAAGCCATATGTCCTATATGTGTGCTCTACTGCTCTTCCTACATACCTAGGACTATAATGTAAAATGGCAAATCATAAGCCAAGTAAAAATTATGGCTACCTGCTTTGAGTAGGTTTCATATTTGTTAAGGTCAACATGTATGAGTCAATCAGTTCCTAGGTAGGGGAGGCCTCAGCCAAATTATCTAGTGTAAATAGGAAAGTTTAAACCCTAGGTAGGCCATCAGCTCACAGTCCACAGGGCAAGCAACACCAAAATCCAGTCCCAGTCTCAGTAAAGTCCTGAGCCTCCACCTTTAGCTTCATAAACACAGTGCAGCCTCCTAGTGAAAAGCGGCATTCAGGTTGAGGTGGTGGTCCAATCGGTAATGCACTGTACACGACTTACTGTGAGAATCCGAGTTTGTGTCTCCAGAGGTGTTTTTAAAGTTTGGGGTGGTTTCTAATGTGTCTCTGAAAAGGAGAGTTGTGAGACTGATACCTGAGAATTCCCAGAAGCTCACAGGACAGGTACCCGGCTATACTGTAGCATCTAAGAAAGCCTGTCTCAAGTGAGGTGGAAGGTAGGGACAGAACCTAGAGTTGTTGACTTGCATTTATGCTTTGGCTTGAAAGCACACGCACACGCACAAGCACACACACACACACACACACACACACACACACACACACACACACACACACACGCACATGCACAAGCATACACAGGACTACCATCAACAATAGCAACAACAAGCTCTCTCTCTGTAAACAAACAGTAGCACATCAGTTTAAGCCTAGGTTTGAGAGCTTTCCTAGTTTTGTAGCACAAATTCCACCACTGCTGTCTTATACCCAACCTTCTCTACATTCAGCTCTATGTATCTAACTGTCCATATCTGTAAATAGAAATTACCCTAAGTGTCAACCTGATAGAATTCTGTAAGGGTTAGTGAATTAACAGTCATGAATTCCCTTAAAGTAGTCTTGGCCCAGAGTAGTAGTTGAAGGAGAAAAATGTACCACCTGGCCTGGCCTGGCCTGGCCTGGAAACCCTCCCCCTCCCCCTCCCCCTTCCCCTCCCCCTCCACCTTCCCCTCCCCATCCCCTTCCCTTTGCTTCCCCTCTCTTCTCTCTCTCTGTTAGTGAGAGCATCTTGGAAAGCCTGGCACATGGGAGGGGCTCAGAGCTAAGTGAGCTTCTGCCCTACTTCACCTCTGGATATTTTTACTTCCTCGCTTGTAATCAGAGGTTCCTATACCAGAAACACAGATCAGAGAAACCTCTAAATGAAAATGTTCACAAGAAAATGTAAATGTGTCTACCCTATGCCAAATTTCTTCATTCTAGGATTCCAGGGCTGGGACTCTGTCACAGATTTGAGCAATGGTGTTATAAAACAGACTGACAAGGCTGTGAATTGCAACACTACATCAAACTGGGGTCCTAAGCTGTTAGACTTTTTTTGCTTCTACTTTTTTTTTTCCTTTGGGTTTTTACCCCATATGCTTAGTAATTCTGGAACCCTACTTACAAGGAATTGGGATGTCTGTTTCCCAGGGAAACAGAGTTACCAGGGTTTAAATCAGTCAGGATGTTGCTGTGTAAGGGTAGGGAATGATGACATTTGAGAATTAGTAAGGAGAGAGCCCTGAGAGGAAAATGTACATTTCTCTGTGCTCTGTTTCCTTCAGAATCCATCTGTGGTGACATCATTCATGTCTGTCCTGTCTCAGCTTTCCCATTATGTTGTGAGCATCCCAAGATAAGAACTATGCCTTGTGTATTTTCCAGCAATAAACGGCAACGGCAGTAAGGACAGCAGATAATCTTTACAGCATGCCAGCTGTCGAGCTGAGTCCTTTATAGGCCTTGTCTTAATACTCTCAGTGATACCAGATGTTACTTTTATGCCAAGGTTGCTTCAGAATATCGCTTGGCTAAGTGATACCATCAAGCTTGGGATGAGGAGTTGCCCAACTTCAAAATGAGTGCCTTTGGTGGGTAGATTGCCCACGACTCTTTCATGAAATAAGATTTAGTGTCAGTAACCAAGTGGGTTGTAGCATCATGAATAACCCCTCCTAGGAGGCAGGTGGATATAGAAAGGGTGTTGAACTCATTACTTTTGCATAATGGTGACAGAAATATCTAACACAGCTTAAAGAGTGGAATTCTTTATTTTGGCTCCTGGTTTCATGAGATTCAATCCACCATGGATGAGAATTCACTTATGCACAACTAGGACTGAGAAATGGGGTGGTGCTTGTACCATGCTGAGTCAGTCTTTGCCTTTTCTTCATCCCACAGCCCAGGGCATGATGCCATCTACAACCAGAGTGAGTTTTCTTCACTCTGGTAAACCTACCCCTTCCACACCTACCTGTGTGCCTTGCCAATCTACTAGGGGCTTTTCAATGTTATTAACTGGGCAGGATTAATTTCATTTGGTATGATTGGAAAACATGCATTTTCTATACTTTAAAAATACCTATAGATAGGCATTATTCATCACTTTCAGAGGTTCAAGGATACTGTAGTGTGTACCATTTTAGAGGAATGTTCCTCTTTCTTACAATTGTGGATATCAGGTATTCTTTTCATCTTCCCCCTTTGGCTCTCCAAAGACAAGAATCCACATTGTTCCCAATATCTTAGAACCTGGAAACAAGGGGAAGGGATGACTTGCTCCTAAGTTTACCAGGGTTATGTTGAAAAATCAACGCAGGATAAGGGGCCACGTTATTGAACAATAATTGAAATATTGTGAAGAAAAGATTTATAATATGCTGGGCAGAGCTTTGAGACCTAATGACATTCTATGATGGATAACTGTGATGTCATAAGGGCCATAAGGCAGGCCCCAAGGGTTGATCCACTATCTGCTGCTTACATTTTATTCCATTTTGTTCCATACTCTCTGACTCACTGGATTTGATCTGAACTTTCTTATCTCTGAAATGGAGGTAACACATAACAGTTGCCTCTGAACTGGAGGAGCAGGTTGGGGAGATGGGGATCGCCACCTGATCCCCAGTACCCACATGGTGAAACAAGGGAGATCTGATTGCTTCAAGTTGTTTCAGACTTTTACACATGTGCTATGACATATGCAAACACAAACATACAGAACCCTCACACACAGAGAAAGAGAAAGGGAGAGAGAATAAATGGTTTAAAGTAGGTGACTATCACACTAGTTGGTATGTAGGAAAGTTCTGCAAATCATAGGCTCTTTATTTTAGTAACCAAAATCACATCACCCCTCTCCCCTGATTTTCAGTTTCTAAGGCATTACAAACATGTGGATTCTTCCTACTGATAAGCCAGAAAGGGAAGGTGAGAGGGATCCCAGACATGCACAGTGGTAAGGAGGAGACACACTTCCCTGAAATGGTGCACAGTACAGCAACAACACTCCTTCAAAGGCATACAATGTGCATTTCCTACTGGGCAAAGTGAGAACTGGTGGTTTGAGGGTTTAAGGCAAAGGAAGTGAGGTCAATGTGCCTGTGAGTATCCACAGGAGGTTCAGTTCCTCTAGGGAGTGGAGGCTGGAGGGGGGAGCTCTAAGCTTTGCTTAGGCATAGGTCTTACTGAATATGGCTTGTTCTTTATTTAAGCTGGGCTGAATGCTTTGTTCTTCAATGTTCAAGCTGAAGTACGTGACTCTAATGTGATGTCATATGGAGATAGAGCTTTTGGACTATCATTAGGTTTGGAGGAAGTCATGAGGAGAAACAGTAGTTTTATAGAGATTCATCAAATTCTCTCTCTCTCTCTCTCTCTCTCTCTCTCTCTCTCTCTCTCTCTCTCTCTCTTTCTCCCAAGAAAGCGAAGATCTATAAGCTGGGAAGAGAGGCGTTAACAGAAACTAACAACAGCAAACCCTGATTCAAATTACAGCTTCCAGAATCATGGAGAAAAGAATTTCATGGCTTAATCCAAATACTGCATGATACTTTGCTGTCTCAGCCTGAGTAGATCAAGAGGCCATCAAAAAGTCAGAAAAATCTTGAGGAATATTTGAACTAAACACAGTATTTATTCCCAAATATGGTAGCCATTCAGTGGCAGTCAAACTAATGCAAAAACATGGCAATCACAGAATTATCTTCTTTGTATCTGCCTCATTGTCCAGTTCCTTCTCTTGAGTCTTTTCTATTGCAGATATATTTCACTCTCTGGCATTGCTAATATTGAATTTTCAGTAGGAAAGTGTTTTAGGCACTAGCATCTGCTAAGTCTAAATACCCAGTCCCTTTCAATCCTGACACGAGAATCATTTCTGCCTACCCCTAGGGATTAGATGTTGAAAAGATGATCCATAATTTTGAATTGAAATGATGATAAAGAATAGAACCCACTTCATTTTTGGGATTAATAGTGGAAGACTCTTTTCCTACTTGGAAAACACAGTAATTAGTGAGATATGTGTTCTGGTGATCCTTTGCTTCCAAATAACAAAGATATGGGGGAAGTGCTGTGGAGATGGATATATGAGACATTAATAATGCTAGTTATGAAAAAGGCATATCATTATGTAGAGATCATGAATGTGCTTTCACTCTATATTTCCTTTTCTGAATGAGGAGAAAAAAGTGACTGGATGTCAGAATCTCTGGAGTGAGAAAAAGAGGGTTTCAGTGGTAACATCCATTGTCTCCACTGTGATAAGTTACTTCTGGCAGGTTGACATGGCTGATTGATCATGGCTGTGGAACGACCTTCTTGTTGCCCGCAAACGTAACCTTCAGAGTTTGGTAGCAGCAAAGATTGACTTTGTGCTTCTCATAGTATAGTCTGAGTAATTCAGAGAGGAGAATTACAGGTATCACCTTATTGTGCTGGTAAGGAAACTGTTTTAGAAACCTGTTTGCAGAAAGCCATTTTAACTGCATTATGGTCCAAAATTGGACACTCTTTTGGAGACAGGAGGAAATTTGATCCCTTTGTCAATGACAGGAGTGGGTTCATCACCCACATAATAGAAGCTTGTATGTGGTAGGTGATTCCTCAAAATTTCTCAGAAGTTATAAAGCAAACAAAATCAACTCTGGGGGTAATGTAATTGTGAGGAAACTCAAGACCATGTGCAATGCAGACCTGTGCCTTCAGCAAAGAGACTGACTTGACCATCACAGAAATACACCTTTCCCCAGATGGCTCTAATAAGACTGCTTCCAATATCATGTAGGTCAAGTTCATGTCCCACCAAGGGGCTATAGAAAGCCTTCAGAGGCTGTCTAGTTGACCACACCAACTCTCCGTGGGGCTACCCATTTATCTTCCCACTATTGAAGCCTGATTTCTTTTTCTTTTTGTGTATTCTCAGCGTGGAAGACACAAATAATCTTTTCTATATTATGAATCCCTTTGACCAGGAGGCAATTCTGAAAGAAGCTTCTTGGCTTTATCTTTTTTTCTTTTTATGCAGAGGACTCAAATTTTGCAGGCATTCTTCTCGTGGGTCCTGCGTTCTACCTCATAATTCACCATTATTAGCTAGATCCTCCCAATATCTTCCCACAGTTTTTGGTTGTGCCTAACCAGAGACAATCATGATGAATGAGTCTCCACAATGAATACAAACATTGCTGGCCCACAGGGCTCCCTGTCTAAGTAGATTGTGTAGACCCGGAGCTCCCTAAACCATTAAACTTACCCATTTTCCTTGTCTCCCAAAGCACCCCTGTTGCCATGCATAAAGAAGCAGAATGGGAGGAAGCATGTGCTTCCTGAGGATCTGTGTTGCAGATGAACTTTCTTTTCACTGGTTAAGGGCATGTGGTGGTTTGAGAAATCATGCTGCCTTTGCAAAGCTAGAATGTAATAGGGCACCCTATGAATTGTGTTTGTTGTAGTAAGATATGCACCGAGGTCTATCAACAATAGGTAGTTCTGTGTTCAGGAAAGGGGTGCAGTAGAGAAGAACTGTAGATATTAGGTTGTAGAATGAAGACCTAAAACTAGAAGTTGAGGTATAGTAATAAATGGGTTCACCTTTTCCAGAGCTTCAACCAGAGTTGAATATGATCTCTGAGCCTTCCTGTGTTTCCTTATATAAGCCCAGCTATGCTGAAACAGATCTCAATGATACTGGGGACACTCAGTGTTTACCTAATATATACCTTTGAGGACAATGATATTTGTCACAGGCGAAATCATCTCCTTCTCTAGAGTTGCCAACATGATAAATTTCCTGCCTGTGAGGTTGATGATTCTCTGCCGAGTTCTACAGTAAACCCAAGAGACAGCCAGAATTTATCTTTCCTTTAATTTCCAAACATCTCACTCCAAAGGGATCTGCAACCATAGAGCTTTGACTTTGGTCTTCTAAGTCAGCAGTATGAAGAAGGGAAGGAGGAGCTGCAAATGAACTTGGCAAACAAAGAGCCTTAAACCCAGAGAGTTTGCATCTCTTTAATAATCAATACAGCTTGAGGTTAGTAGCACATATTAGGGACTCTCCTGGCATTGTATAGGAGCCAAGATTCACTCATTTAGCACGTGCATGACCTTGAGCAGGCAGAGGCATTCCAGTTTTTTTTCTCTATATTTTTCAAGTGAAGGGTATAATAAAATCTATCTCATATGGCCTCGATAGGTTAGATAATGAAAAGCTTCCATCCAGTGCCTAATGTCATCTAAAGAAACAACTCTCACTTCAAAGAAAAAGAAGACATGGTTTATTCTGAGGCCAGAACTATCAGTGGCCATGGCCTCGAAGCATATTCACATCTTCCCAAATACAATGTTCTAACATTGAAGAAGATCCATGGGAACTGTACAGGAACAACAGAACAAAGGATAGTATACAGAAAGACAGTTTAAGAATACAGTGTATCCTGGGTCAGAATGTTTAGACAGAACTATTGTTCCTGTCAAAAAGCACTGCGGGAGTGAAACTGGAGAAGAGACTGAGGGAAAGGAGGTCCAGTGACCAGCTTAACTTGTGACCAAGGGAAGGCTCCAAGGCCTGATACTACTATTACTGATGCTATGGTGTGCTTACAGACAGGTGCCTAGCATGGCTGTCCTCTGAGCAGATCAACAAGCAACTGACTGAGACAGAGACAGAGACAGATACACACACCCAACCACTGGACAGAAGTCAGGGGCCCCTGTGGTTAAATGAGGGAAAGGCTGGAGGAAGCTGAGGAGGAGGTGACCTCATAGGAAGATCAGCAGACTCAACTACTCTGGACCCCTGAGATCTCTCAGACACTGAAGCCACCAACCAGGCAGCATACATGAGCTGTTCTATGGCCACCAAACACATATATAGCAGAGGACTACCAGGTCTGGCCTCAGAGGGAGAAGACATGCCTAGCCTTCAAGAGACTTGAGGCTTCAGAGAGTGGGGAGGCCTGATTGGGAGGGCATCCTCTTGGAAACAGGGGGAGGCGGAATAGGATGAGGCACTTGGGGAGGGGGAACTTGAAGGAAGGTTATGACTAGACTGTAAAAAAAATACAAAAGTAAAAATAAAAAAGAAGACAATGCATTTAAGAATCCGTGGGTGGACTATTAAAGAAAGGGTAAGTTACAAGATAGGCAACTGATGCCCCCTTATCTTTTGGGAGTTGGGTGGGACTAATGGTCTGTTATGTTAATTCATTCTTAAAGGTTTTTTGTTTTTTATTGTTTTTGCTTGTGTTTGTTTGTTTTGTAGTTTCTGTTAATCGAGGGTGCTAGGTCTGACACAGAGGTGTGCAAGGAAGGGTTACGTAGGAGGCCAAACGTAGTCCAAGATTAAAGTTTAATTAGACACCAGACCTGCAACATTCCAACCTTGCCAAATTACTGCCATTCTAATCAGTCAGCTCATGGTGTCTTTCCCTACAGATCTTCTTTCTAGGAATTCTCATCCATACTAGAATATGAGAAGTACCCTAAATAATGACAGCAGTGTCACCAACACACGCAAAAAGCTGTCTCCCAGAAACAGTGCAGTTTTGCAGTAAAATCGTTCTCATTTTCAACTGTTGGACACGGCTCTTAAAAATAACCTAGGAGGTGGCAATATAATTCTCACAGAAACAGGGAGAAAATGGCTTGGAGCTGGATTGCTAAGCCAGGCCAGTGTCTGATATTAAACTTTCCCCACAGTCATATTGAAGTCCTATTACTGTATATTGCCATGAAAGCAGAAGCTGAGACCACTGTCCTCAAAGTACCACAGGCATAGATGATTGGTCCAAACAGCCTTCTTATTTTCTGATGGAATCATTCATGAAGTGACTTGAGACAAAGGGTTGATTCTTCTGTTAACTAATGTTCTGTTTTTCTTCTTCTTTTTTTATAGATACCAACGAGGGAGGGACAGATTCCAATTTCGCCATGTTTATGGATCTAATTCTCTGTAGATGAAGTTCTTACAATTACAAGTGATGGCAGGAAGAATAAGTAATATTACATTTAATATGTACACGTCAGAAGTGTTTCCTGTAATGAAAGAGATGAATACAGTGAAATAGTACATTGTTGAGTTGAAGATGAATATGTAAAAATTAAACATGGCTTTGCATGCGTACTATAAATCTTATGTTAACTCAAAATTTATATTCGTATTTTTATTTTTTTAAAATTTTGTGTACTTAAACAAGTCCAAGCTGCAAAAATGACATCTGTGTTTGTATAAGACAACAGACATCATTTGAATTTATTAATATAAAGCATTTTGCACCTACCAGAGATTCAAATCACCATTGCAGTAAGCAGATGGGAAGTATAATAAATAATCTGTCTTTCAACGACATTTATATCCTTTTCTCACTCAGCAATGGAAACCTAAATAGGCAAATGGACTTTTTTATAGTTATATTCCCAAGAAACCTTCTCAGAAATGGCTGTTATCAGAAACTTGTTTTAAGTGTGGTGGATTGGATATAGTCTAACCAAGTGATCTACATTTTATGATGCAAAAGTTTTAAGCTATTTGAGAAAAAAATACGCAATTTACAAGGGTGTTCAAATGTAAATAAAAACCTAAAGTGTTTTCTGAAATGGAAAACATTTTAGAAAGACTGCTTCAACTTAAAGGCATTTAAATGTGAATCTTTGCTTCCAAACACTTATTCTAATATACAAAGAAAATATCTAAGAAGAGAAAAATAAAGACATTTAAAGTCTCCAGCCTGAAGGAGAGAAAGATCTCTGGTTTTCAGGTCTGTGACAAGGGATGTTTTGAGGCCTGTCCAGAGCTGATACTCTATTGCTGGGAAGGAGGACTTGAGAGAATCTCTCAAGGTCTGGGTTACTATGGTGAGACAGCATCCAACATTAGCCAGTTAACTCCACCACTCCCTCTCTAATCCTGCTGATTTCTAAACTTAACTCCATTAAAATTGAGCCCATCCCCAGAACAAAGGCACAACCATTCTGATATTTCTGGAACATAGGCTTGGTTCTTGTCACTTTTGGACCATTTCATCCTGATGGCCAGAGTCCCAGCCATGGCTCCCTCCTCTTCCCTGGACAGAGTTTCAGAGGAGCAGAGGACAAGAGATGAAGTACCCTTTCCTTTCTACCTGGGCACTCAGCTATAAAAGTGAGGGGCTACAAGGATCAAGGGTCTCCTCCTGAGGCCATCTACAATTTGCTGTGTCTTTGGGGCTGAGGACTTCCAGAAGCTGCTGGGGCCACCTGCTAGTCATTTGTGCTGTTGTGGATGTGGTGGTATGTGTTCTGATGTAATCAGTTAGCTATTTGGGTCTTGAAACTTAGAACCATGCCACAGAGAATTGGCACTATCTTAGTTAGGGTTTTACTGCTGTAAACAGACCCCATGATCAAGGCAACTCTTATAATGTCAACATTTAATTGAGGTTGGCTTACAGATTTTGAGGTTTGGTCCACTATCATCATGACAGCATAAAGGCAGGCATGGCAATGAAGGAACTGAGAGTTCTTCATCTTGTTCTGAAGGCAGCTAGGAGAAGACTCTGTAAGCCCATCCCCACATTGTCACATTTACTCCAACAATTCCACGCCTACTCCAACAAGACCACACCTCCAAATACTGCCACTCCCTGGGCCAAGCTTATTAAAACCACCACACTCACAATTTGTTGGGAAGCAAAAATGAACTAGAAGCAGTTTACTTTGAACTTCTTGCCCTGTATATCACTGTACAATGTAGACAGCTGTATATGATTAGCTTTTCAAGTAATTGTTAATCCTCAAACACTTAAGTCATTACTTTATTCCCTTTTTTAAAATATCTAAATCTATTTATCTCTTGAGGTCTGGAAGTGGGGTAGGATCTTTGCTCAAGTGAGTCACACTTTTGCTGTGTTGACAAATGCCACAGGCCAAGAACTCACAGAACCTTTTTGGCTATACCATAGACGCAAGAGAGTAAATTGTTTTATAACTAAAAGAGAGAGAGAGAGAGAGAGAGAGAGAGAGAGAGAGAGAGAGAGAGAGAGAGAGAGAGAGATTGGTTTGAGAAGGTGGTCCAGCAGTTAAGAGCACTTGCTTTTCTTGCAGAGAACCCAAGGTAGATGGCTTATAACCACCTCTGACTCTAGGCATTGGGGAATCTTACAATCTTTTCTGGTCTCTACAGGTATCAGGCATCAGACAAGAAAGAGGCTCACAAACACACATGTGGAGCAAACACCTATACACAAAAATAAAAATTGAAAAAATAAAGGAGAAAAAAATAATTGTAGAGTTCTGCACCAATGGATAGACTTTTTGTGTCTTTGTTTTAAAAATATATACATTAAAATGTGAGAATGTAAAGAATTTATGAAGTTAAGGAAGGCAGCCCACATTGGTAACTTTAGCACTTGAGATGTAGGCAACTCTAGTTTAACTTTAGTGCTTATAATGTCCCCACAACCCTGAGTCAATAGGAATTCAAAGTCATCCTTTCCTATCTATCAAACTTGAAGACAGCCTGGGCTACATGAACCCAAAGAAACAAGGAAAAGTTTCTCAAGTTATATGCAGCTGTTCATTATAGGCAATTCACCATTTAATACTGGTAAGATTTCTAACATGGGTTAGAGAGTCTGCAAGAATTCGAAATCTTTCTGTGAGATCTTTCAAAATGTGACAAAATTTTTTTCCCAAGTGGGCGTGAGCTGCTCAAAGCTATTCCCACTCTTTTCTGATTCCTTTGGTTCAATCTGCTGTTTGACAAAGTATGTGAGTTTCTCCAAAAGTGTTTTTAACTCTGTGCTTGGCAACAACTACTTAAAATGTAATTCTTCCCAATTCTGATGTGTACAGTGCCCTAAGCAAAAGTGTGCTATCCTGCCTAGACCTCTAGAATCCTACTGAAGATCATCCCAATAAAAAGATATACTGGGAAAGGATTACAAAAATACTTGGCATTGTTCAGATTTTGGAGGTAGAGTAATTCCATAAAAACAGGTTTTTTTTTTAGTGCCTATAATGTCCCCACAACCCTGAGTCAATAGACAAACAGAGGTGAAAAATCCTTACCTAGAGCCCAAGGACAACATGTAGCCTGGAACCTTGTGTCACAGATCCAGCGACTAAGCCAGAATATTTGGGCAGTCAGGATCCACTCAGTAGTCTTTCATTTGTCTATCAGAGTTGACAGTTGTATATGATTTTCAACATATTGCTTAAGGAAGTATTTTACATAGATAGGAGTGGGCTTACTTTTGTGGTGAACAGCGAAGTCACCAATCTTCCAGCTCAAACACTTGGCTTTTGTCTTTCCACATCCTTTCAAGTTAATCCCATGTACTTTGCCAAATACCCTTGGGTTACAGAAATTATGAATATTTCTTTTGGTGACTTTTTTTTTCAAATGGGAATGAAAGCAAAGTGATGTTTCTGTGCAAGAAATTAGGAGGCATCTTGGTTTCATTTCCCGTAGCTGTGATAAAATACCCCTACCAAGGCAACTTAAAGATCAAAAGCTTTATTTGGTTTGCAATTCCAACTAGAGTCTATCATTGTGGGGAAGTCAAGGCAGATAAAACATGAAGCAATAAGTCACGTTACATGCATAGTCAAGAGCAGAGACCTTTGACCTGATGCATCCATGCTAATGTTCTGCCTGCTCTCTCTCATTCATAATCTCCCTCTTAAGGATCCGAACTGTTTCTGCCAGAGAGTGATGAATCAGGAGAATTGCCCAGGACTCTTGTGGAGAAGGGATTGGAGCTGGACTTGAGTCTAGTGAAAACTACTCTAAGTCTTATAAAGTCGCAAATCAAGTGGTCATGAAAAAGAGAGGAGAGAGAAAAAGGTTTCCACACCGTAACTTCATTAGGCCTTTAGAGTTTGGAAATAAGACTTGAGTATTTACTTATCCAGTTATTTAACTTCTGCATGCTTCTGTGGTTTACAGGCAGAATGAAGAGCGTGCTGGCATTTACTCATAAGTTTAGGGGAAAGATTGAAAGCCATAATGTACATAGAAACTTCATATAACATAACAAACCGAGCAAAGTGATTATTCCAGAGAGCTTTTGATGAAGAGGGCATTGCAGATAGAAACCAAAGGCAGAACGTTTGTGAAGGCCCATAGAACATGCACAAAATACCCAGATAATCTCATTGAGGGGCCTTGTTCTATTATTTTATTTTACTGAAGGTAATACAGTCCATTAGAATATCTGTAAGCTGCCCTATGAGTTCACATAGGTTCATTCTTGGTGTTTATCCATTAGTACTATGCTGGTAGAACTACATATCATAATCTGCAAATGTATGGAAGTATAAATGCTTATTCAGATATCTGGGCTTATTACATAGAATTTGCAGATTCTAAACTTCATAGTCTGAGCAAGCATTCACAAATTTTGGAGGACTTAACTGCTCTTTATTTCAAATTCTCTCTTAAAGTCTGAAGATAGAGTTCAGTGGTCTGGTGTTAGCATGAGTTAGGTCCTAGCTTCAGCCCTCAGAGCTGAAAACAATGAAAGAACAGGATAGTGGAACTCTGCCTTCTGCAAAAGGTTCTCTAAGACCCTTAGAAGTAAAATAGCTGATTTTCAGTCATCCCTTATGTGTGTGTTTCTGTGTATGTGCATGGATTTAGTAGGTGACTTGGTTTCATTCCCTGTCACTGTGATAAAATACCAAGACCAATGCAACTTAAAGAACGGCTCTATTTGGCTTACAATTCCAATTACAGTCCATAATTGTGGGGAAGTCACAGCAGATAAAACATGAAGCAAGAAGTCATATTATATACATAGTCAAGATCAGAGACCTTTGGCCTGATGCACACAGGCTAATGTTCTGTTTGCTCTCTGTCATTCATAATCCCCTTCTTAAAGAATGGTACCACCCATCGTACACAGAGTATTCTCATTCCAATTAATGTTATCAAGATAATTTCCCAAACAAGTCTGTAAGTCTATGCTGACCGAGACAATTCCTTGACTAGCTCCCTTCCCAGGTGGCTCTAATTGTGTCAAAATGATGTTTAAAACTAACCAGAAAAAGAATTTATACAGATGTACAGTATAGTTAATATATTGGGGTCAAACTTAGAGCAGATGTGCTAACTGTGATAACCATTATTTCATTATAACATATTCTTGATGGAATACAGTTAAAAGCTCTTCTACACACTTAATTATCCCATGGAAAATTTCATTTTGAATTTTTCTTCAGCATCAACTAAAAATATATTGAATTAAAAGTGAAGTCCAGCTCTAAGGCACACTTCTTTAAAAATATAGATCATTGCCTAACTTCTATGACAACCAACTTATGTTTCTTTTTATTTCCCATAAAGCTTGAAAAGACACTGACCCAAATTTAACACTAAGTGAGGCTGTTCTTTGTCTCCTAATGCAGTTTGGGTCTTAATCTATCGTTAAGAGCTAAAACTTCATAAACTGAGTGCAGTAAGTTGTACAGACCAAAAGCTTAGCAGGCAGATATTCGAATGTTATTAAGGAAGATATTTGAACATAATTGGACTGTATTCCTCTGCCCCATGCTAATCTATGCCTCCGTTCCTCTTGACTACTCCTCGGTTTCAGTCACTCATTTGTCACAGTGTCTCTTTAAGTTGTGACATCAGAATTTAATTCAAATCAACACGACTTACTGAGTATTTAGTAATGGTTCCTGCCATCAAGCACTTTCGTGAAGAGCACTGATGGAGGGGTTGTGTTATCATGAGAAATTGTCCTGACAGGTACATTATAGTTTCATCACAGAGCCACTGATAAAGTAGCATAAGATGTCTGGGTATAGAAACTCCTTCTCACAAAACAAAACAAAATAAAACAAAACAAAACAAATCAAAACCAAACCAAACCCAGGATGAAGACACAAGACACATTCAATCAAACATTTTATCCTCTCTTACTATGATCTCAGTAACAGTGTGATAATCTCAGGTGTGGAGAGAGTAGGTGACTCACGAAGGGCTGGACTATTTCGGGAAGCCATCATGCTCTCTACAACAATGATTGTATCACATATCAAAGAGTATGGTACCTGCTTCCAGAAAAGAAGGTGTCATTTAAAAAATTCCTGCTCAAAGGCACCTGTTTGGATGGCGCATCTGGAGAAGAAAAAAACTGAGTCTGGCTCAACCTCATATACCAATAATAAAGTTATCCAAAGCCTATATATAATACTGAAGGGAACCAGAAAAAAATGAATCAATCTCTCTCTCTCTCTCTCTCTCTCTCTCTCTCTCTCTCTCTTCTTTAATCTACTCAGGAATGAAGTAATCATATAACACCAATGAAACTGGAAATCTACTGATGGTTCCATATGGCTGGGGACACAGCTCACCAGAGCATTTGCTTAACATGTACAAGGCCTTGTGTTTGACCCCAGCACTGAAAGAAAACACGGTGTAAACAGACATATGTGATAAGTAAACAACACATCTAATATGCTGTAGGATCTGGAGAAAGATACCTTCAACAAGCTAGACTCAAGAGGGTGTAAGGGACTTCTGGTCAACTTTTGGGGAAAGTACATCAATTCACAAACTCTTGATTTCTTGGCCTTGCAGCTCTCCTGAGCTGTCTTCACTTCTTCTTAATCTCTGGTCATATTACACAGAAGTTTGTGACTATGTACATACCTACAGCTCTCTCTTGTATCTACATCTGTGGAAAACCAGTAAGAAGACCCTCTCAGCCTAACACAGTACTTCTGATACACCGTGTAGAACACAATCCCAAAAGGCTTTGTCTTCATGCAACAGTTAATGACTTCATGTTCGGTTGTAAGTGTCACCTTTTTTGATCAAGTGTGGAGACAAATCTAAGATAACAATTCTTTGTTTTCCTTACAGGACTTTCATCATTCAAATTCCCAAGTTTCATGTTTTCCATCCCATGTGTCACAGCTTTCATATTGTCTTACGTTTTTATTTTAGTATGGTAAGCAGTGCATAAGATTGGCATGGTGTCACGTATCAAGGACCCTAACAGCAGATGCTGCTGGTTACACACAACTTTATATTCTTCTCCCATGTTTTAGCCCAACATAGGATTGCTGGATGTCAAGACAACATCCCCGTATTCCTTTCAGATTTTTCTACATCTGTGAGATTAGATTATGTTATTTAGAATCCCAGAATACTCTCTGAACCCCCAAAGCAATGAGTCAAAGTCTTTTTCTCAAAAATACGCTTGAGTATTAAAAGTTGGGTGGCCTAACAGGATCAAATAACTCTTGAGCATAATTAAGCAGATTAAGCATGGTGACAAAAGAGTGTCTGTCCCACTTGACACTGTCTCACAGCGGATTACAAACTGGACGCGTTTCTTATTCAGGTTTTTCCTAATGCTCTCAAAATGGAATCCTTCAGTCTCCCCACTGTATACTGCCACATGCTTACAGGTCTTAGTAACCATACGATCATTCTTTGTGACTAGCATTGTGTCACCAAATGACATTACCCCTGGGACATCATCAGAGAGAAAGTTCTACTCTCACCATATCATGCCACAGATTCCTTCTACTTCAACTTGTTAGGAAATGCATGACCCCAAACACCTCTAGTGTTGGCAAATATGAGTTCTATGCTACGATTTCAAATTTGGTGTTTTTGATCTACTATGTTGGTGACCCAACATTCTGACTTATCATATTGGCTATGGTATAGTAGCCAAGATTCATTTACAAATCAGAGCCCAGGGGTAAGGAGCAAATGTCCTTGATTTTGTTTCCTTTTCCTTTATTTATTAACATTACCATTCAGAAACAGGAAATGCTTGCTGTTCTTTTATACCTAACCATCATCTTTCTAAATTAGCTCCTGCTGCCCTGCAGACCTTAATTGTAAGCTCACTGCCCATACATTTTCTGCCTAATTCCTGAATTTTTTATACATTATTTAAAATACAGCTTACATGTGCACTCTACCAGGCCCTTCTTTTATTAGCTCTTGTTACCTATAGTGAATTAAATGTCAAACCTCTCATGTGTGTGGCCACACCCAGGAACCAGTGAGTGTGATCTCACTTGGAAAGAGTCCTTGCAGATCAATCGAAACATGGATCTCGATACGCCACCACCGTGAATTATCTTGGTGGGTACTCAAGACAAGATACTAGACACACACACAGAGGGGGACAGATAGAAACATGGGAAAGGCCATAGGTAGGAGAAGTCAGACGTTAGACTGATACCACCAGAAGCCAGGAAATGCTAGAGTCACCAGAACTTGGGAAGGACTGTCTCCTCGAGACCTAAGGGAAATAAATTTATGTTGCTTCAAGATAGCAAACAAAGATGTGGTTAGTTATTTGTCATAGAACTGGAGGAGACTTTAAGAATTACCTAGGAAGCACTGTCTTCCAATCCAATCATTTGTTTATAACCGTTCTGGTCTAGCCATGCTGTTGAAACAAAATTCTGTGTTCTAGGTAGATTATAACAACAGAAACAAATTCCTCACAGTTACAGAGGCTGGGAAGTCCAAAGTGAAGGTGTGGATGGACTCAGTTTCTAGTAATGGCTTTCTGGAGTGTGGGTGGCATTTTATAGAGAGTCTTCACATGGCAAGAGGGAAAGGACAGCTCTCTGCAGCGTCTTTGATGGGGGTACGTGTCAATGTACAAGGTCTTTACCTTCTTGGTCCAATCACCATCAAGGCTACATCTTCTAAAACTATCACTTTGCAAGGCAGGATTTTAACATAGGGATGCGGGGAATCAGACATCCAGAGGCTGCTACTTTTCTGCTTTAACTTTAGACACTAGCTTCCCTGCAAGTTACGTTTTGGTAACTTTCTTTCACATCTATCCATTACCTAGTCTGGCACATAGGATGTGGTGTTCATTGTGAAGTCAATAAAAGAATGGGTAAATAAAAACGGAGTATTTCAAAGTCTTGACTACAAAGTGTTAAAGGAAAAAGATTTACCAGTGTTCGCTTTGTATACCCCTCACATACACACCCTGCCCCCACGCTGTCACTAGAGTCTTAAGTTCTTGGGGCTCCTGGTGAGTTTTATTTAGCATCATATCAAATCAAAGGAAATTAGATGTTCATGCCTTTCCTTGCTTCCTGGGGTTCAACCTTCCTTTTGCCTGAGTCCTTCCTGGCTCTCACAGCAAGGCAGCCCCTGCATGTACCCTAAAAGTGCTGTATTCTCACCATGGGAGACCAAGATTCACACAGCTATTCTGGACCCCTCTTTTCCTCCTCTGCTTCCTTTGCCTTTTTATTTTATTATTATTATTTTTAAGCTGAATGTAAATGTTCAGCTCTGCTCAGACTCAGCATGGAGATGAGTGTGTGCTCATTCTATTGTGATTTTTCTGGTAGGGTGACATTTGCACTGGATGAGGAAAGAGACCATGAATCCACTCCTGTCTAATCATATTGGCTCAGACTGACTATGTGACCACAATGTTGGCTTAGGGCTAATGTTCTCTGAAACCTCATTTTCACTGATTCTAAAGGCCAGACACAAATATGTGGGGGCAAACAAGCTATGTGAAAAAAGAGGTACATTGATTATCTGGAGAACTCATAGGAACCAGGAGTTGGGGTGTCTATGATGTATGCCAGCTCTGACCTGGGCTGCCTGTGGCTGGTTATGTTGCTGTAGGCTATGATCTGACTTCTCAGCTTTGTCACGATCTGAGCAGACGGAGAGATCTTTGAGAGCAACGGAAAATTCCTTACCTCAGCTGTGTATATCTTGGAGAGCTAAAGTACTGTGCTAGACAAAGGCTACCAAAGATTCCCCAAGCCAGTGGCTTCTTGGTCTTTTGGCCCCTTAATCTGAAGGATGAGTTTTGCAGACAACAAGGAGGGTAAGTTTTAGAAAGTCATCCATTGAGTTCAGAGGTTTGTGCTTAAGAGTTAGAAGGCAGACGTTTGTGGCGCAGTAGTGGTCCCAGAAAATAAGGTATCATTAAACTGTTAGGCTAGGGTCTTTTGACAAAACTCAAAGCAGAAGCTGGGGTGAGATGCCACCTCTTAAGAGGATGTATGTGTGCTCACTTAGAGGGCAGAGAGATAACAAAAAGACAACCCTTCCTCCTGGCATCTCTGGCCTCTGGCCAGGTCAGAATCAAAGAACCTAAACACCCTTGACATCTCTGGCCATTGAAAGAGCAAAGCTCAAACAGAGCCAAAGGCATTTCTGGGTTTTAGCTATGGCAAAAGTGTTCACTTAGTGTGTTTCCTACCTTAAAATTGCTTGGCCAGCTTCCGTCTTCCTGTCTTCAGCAGTAGGTCAACTGGGAAGAGCATCTGTGGTGGCCATCATTTGGTCAAGTACTGACTCCAGATCTGCCAGATGACCGGGCTGCATGGAGACTGAACACAGTTGCTATGGCAGCAAGCAAACCAAGCAGTTTCTGTTTTTATAGAGTTTACTCCTAGTTCAAGGGTGTGGAAAGCACAGTGAGTGTTCTGAGTGGACACATAACCACGCCCCCCCCTCCATCTTCCCAACTGCAGCTTTGCTGTCAGGGGATGTGTGTAGAGTTACTTGGTGAAGTGTGGTAATATTCTGACAAATAGTGACGATTTTCTCACCCTGTGTTTGGCACTGGAAGTCTACTGAGGTGTCTTTGTTGCTGTTGGTAAAACGGATTGTCCAGTGGCTTCTACTGTGCCATAAAGAGCAGAGGACAGAAGCCCAATGCAACACCTGTTTTTCCTCCCAGGCAATTTGACTCGGGCTTTCTGGCCCTGCTGTTTCTAATAGCAGGGTGTATTTGGCATCCAAGGGTTTGATTGCTGAGACCCTGTAATAACGACCTGTATCCTTGGCTGGCTTTCTATCTGCTTACCTTAGTCACAGCATGACACAGTGTGAGACACAGGATTAGCAGTGTCACTGGGAGCATTTCTGTTTGTTTTTGGTACTGTGTACTTGTGCTAAACTTAGTAAAAAAAAAACTTAGTAGGTAAACTCTGGCAACTTCTTACTTATTAATGATAGGAAAATGGAGAGAGATGGCGCAGGTTAAATTCTTCCCTTTGTAACAGTGGTGGGAAAGATTTTTGACTGGTGGTTATTTTGAGAGTATGTGTTTAAGGGAGAGTTGACCACACATGAAATAAGCAGAACGTCTAAGAAAAAGCAGAACAATGGTTAGGAGCTCATAAGGAATTTTAGGAGGCTTGGGGCAGTCGAGGATGGATCCCTCCCTTGAAATCAGCTTCCGGTATCACCTTCTTTGTTCTACAACATCCATGTGTATGTGCGTTTTATGTATGCATGTGTAAATGTGTACACATGGGTGCTGGTACATGGGTGTGTAAAGAGCAGAGGTCAATTTCAGAGGTCTTACTCTGTTGTTTCCCACCTCACTTACCATGACAGGGCCTTACTCACTGAACCTAGAGAGCTCACAGACCCTGTAAGTCTACCTGGCCCAAGGGTCAGGGATACCCAGGTCTCTGCCAGGGTTACAAGGCCTGCTGCCACCTTGTTGGATTTGCCACACAAGTGCTGAGAATCCCAAATCAGGTCAAGTGAACCATCTTCTCAGCTCCAAACACACAGTTTTTAAGAAGGGAGGGCATTGCCAGCACCCCTCCTAGAATTAGAAAAATCTTGTAAACAAAGAAGGAAGAAAAGACCATGACTTTGCCTTCCTAAAGTGCTAAAATGCTAATTGAAAAGAGCTACAGGATATCCCGGAAGGGAAGAAGGTGGAGACAACAGGGCTTTGTTGAGATCCATTAAAGTGGAGAGGCTGTTTCTTCTTGGTAAAGTATGACTAATTTTAGACTTATTTTTGCTTTTGTTTTTCTCTGTAATTTGTTTTGACAATTTGTTTTAGAAAGCACAGTGCAGAATTCTGAGTCGTCTGGTCTGAGATAGAGGCTTAGACTTCTGAACTACCAGGAAGATTCTAAATTGAGGTGTCCAACCTCCAGCCCACAGGCTATGAAAGTGTGGCACAAGATAGATTGTTGTGACATTACTCAAAATAAACATATGCATGTCTCACAATCAGCAGGCTATGGTCAGGGCATCTCTGATTTAATGTGTAGTCCAAGATAATAATTCTCTCATAGAGGCTCAGAGAAGCCAAAAGACTGGGCATTCCAATAAAAGAAGCTTTCTGGTAAAGAGCAGAGGCACATGGTTGTTCCTTCCCTTAAGATCCAATTGGATCTGTCAATCACTCTCAGACAGGGGAATGCCCCTCGGGAGAGCAGTCTGTTCTAGCACTTTAACATATGGCAAAGCATCCTATAACTGAGAAAAGATACAGAGAGCTTCTGTGAAAGCACAACGCTGGCTTTGTGGGAATAGTATTAACACTCTAAAAAACAGAGCTCTTCCTACCTCCCTCCTGCTGCTTCCAACATGCAAGATACTTGGCTTGGGGACCTAATGCACTGGATACTAAATCAGCTATACTTCCACCACACAGCAGCCATGACTATTAGACAAGACTAAAGGAGTGAAAAACTAGACCCCCTCTGCTATGTCTGTCTGTCTGTCTGTCTGTCTGTCTGTCTCTCGCTGTCTCTTTCTCTCTCTGTCTGTCTCTCTCTCTGTCTGTCTCTCTGTCTGTCTCTCTCTCTCCCCCTTATGCTATAATACAACTCTTTTAAAAACTCACCTTTTGCTGTCTGTGAATTTGTGGATTTCATTCTTCTGATTTATTATACAAGAACCTGAAAGCTACATGCTCAGGGCCATAGAGTTCCTAAACCCTAGTACCCTAAAAAAGCCTTCCTCCTTTTCAAAGACACGCCTATATTCCCATATAGGCTACAGTCTTGGCAAGACCCAAGTGGAGTATAGTAGAGGCAGAGACTCAGTTATTTAGCCAGTGAAACTACTGCTCAGAAGGAAGTGCACTGGCTGTTGGTGCAAATATTTGTTTGGGAAGAAATAAGGATGTAGTCGAAGTCCTGATACAGACAATTAAAATGGCAAATCTGTGAAGGGCTACATATTCTTAAGTCTTGGTCTCAGAAAAATAAATCTCAGTGAGCTTTGGAGACACCGGGGAAGCCAAAACTCAGGGAGGGCAGGAAGAGTTGCTCCCTGGGATGGCAGTGAGATGTCACTCAAAAGGCTAATAATCTTCTTTATCCCTTCTTACAGGACTGGTGAGCAGCATATCAAAGAGAGAGTTCTGAGGAAGAGGTTCTAGCTGGGATAAATGAAAAAAAAAAGTAATTTGAAAGAGGTTTAAAGAAGCAATATTAATCGTACACAGTGTGTAATCATAGGTCAGCAATGTAAATAGTTGACATGAGAACACTGTGATTTGGAGGGGCAGTGTTTAGCGCTTCAGTTTGGCTGGGGGAAAGGCATAATAATAAGTCCTTGACATTTAGTAATGAAGCTTAATGTACTAAAGGAAATAATGCTTATTCTACCTTCAAATCTGTGAAAATACAATGACAGATGCCATCCATATATGTAGCAGGGACAGTATATGGTCTACCACATATAAGCACCACATTATGAGATCAAGGGCTCTTCTCTTAGATGTGTTTTGGACAGCGATTGTCCTGGAAAGAAGAGAGAGGTCTGCAAGACTCATGGAAACCTTGAAAAGTCTCCTTCCTAAAGTTATACAAACAGCAAACAGTATCAGGAGTGGGGGACTCTTTCATGGAGTTGCCTGGAGGTTCTGACAGGGAGCTCTAGGGAGGGATGCAGTTTTGGAGAGCCAATACCCAAGTAGGTGTGGACTTTCTAATAATGCTGCTGCCAGAGACCCTTATCTATCTATAAGCAATCCAAACTTGTGCTCTGGTATCAGCCTGAGACTCATTGGTTCACTCATGGATCACTTAGAAAGACTTGGTTTGCTTTGTCATTGCTCCTCTATAAGGGGTAAACCTTGGTGTTCTCAGGAAAATTTGTAACATAACCACTTCAGAAAACAGCTCCCCAGGGTCCCCGTAATGGCTCAGTGCCACATGTGGCCACCCTTGCTGCTATCTCTGGTGACTTGAGTTTGATTCCTTACTCCCACTGTTGGAATGAGAATTGACTCTGCAAATTGTCCCCTGACCTTCAATATTCACCTTGTCATGCACTCAAGATCCCGCCCCCCAAATAAATGCAATTAAAACTTAAATTTAAATTTTTTGGCAAGGCAGATAGTGTGTATACATTTTTTTCGAGTTAAATACTTAAGATTACTGGCCTTTTAGATTTTTTTATTGGATATTTTCTTTATTTACATTTCAAATGTTATCCATTATCCCCTTCCCTGTCCCACCTCACCACCCTTAGAAACCCTAGGTGGGAAATCACCCATAGGTCAATTTCTGACAGAAAAGCAGACCAGGTTCAATGATTTATTCCACAAATATCTCCATTAATAACACTTAAAATTTCCACACTAGATATAGAGCTATTTAAAGGCAGGCCAAAATCCAAAATTAAAAACAAATTTGTTGGGTCTTTATAGAAAATTACCTATGAATGTAAACTCCCAAGTAATTCTGAATATGCATGCTGGAAACACGATTGTAATTTAAAAGCCATCATACATTCCCATTAATACGTAATGGGTTTATAATCTGTATTAATTGCAGCATCATGGTGTAATGAAATGAGATTGTTCTCTACCGGTTACTAATTGGGCCATAGCTCTCTGAAAGCTTTTGTTTCATGCTACATATTTATTCTTCCAAAATATTCCTTTTAGATTTTTTTCTACACCACTTAATACCTTCTAGGGTAGCATGTAATTTCCTTATTTATTATGTTTATTGTTTGTTATTTGCCTCTGACTAAAATTTAAACTCTGAGAACTGCTGCTTTCTGGATATTTTGCTAATCAGTGCTCATGTGACATACCTGATCTGTATTCATAGTTCATAAAACTAACACTGAAAGTTGATTCATATGCACAAGTTGTCTAACACATACTCTGAAAATATTTGTCCAATTTAATAAGCAAAGGAGATTTCTTCTTAGGAAAATATTTTAAGTGGGAGATAATGCCAGTTTGTTTTTTTTGGAGGAGTTCTTGGCACTGTGTGGCTGTATTGGGGTTAGTGTGAACAGTGAGTGTAGACAGAGCCCTTCTAACCTAGCCCTTGGAGGAAATCTCTGGCTTCATTACAGACAGCAGGGGCAGTTATCCTCTGTGGCCTGGGAAGGGAGACAAGAGAAAGGAAATAGCTCAAAACAGGCAGGAACAAGATGCGTCAGGGAAAAGTTGGGAACAGTGATTCTTCACTTAAATGGTGAGATAGTACTTGAAATGTTAATCTGCCTTTATGCTTTCTCATACTAACCGATGGGTAAATCATGAAAGAGATGAAGTATGTGTTCAGTTGCTGCAAGGGATGTTAAAGACTTGGTTCCAAGCCTGTGATGCTGTTGAGAGATGATAGTACATTTAGCCCACTGGGGCCTAGGGACATGTCCTTGAAGAGGTTATGAATTACTGATCTCCTGTCTCTGTTTACTTCCCAGCTGGCATGAGGAAAATAGCCTTCCCCTGCCATGTACTGGCATGGTGAACTCTGTTGGCGGTGCACGGCAGCAGAGCCACGTGACCGTAGCCCACTGGACCCTAGCGCTGAAAAAACCTCCCTTTCAGTTTTAGCTGAAAATCTCATTCTATTTGGTCACACCCAGAGAAAGCTGCCTACCACCCAGAATCTAAGCAGCTGTAGAACATGAGAGACATAAGGTAGGAAGGAAAACCAAATAGAAGACATTTTAAAATCTGTGCCTTTCGGTTTCAAAGTACAGCTTCTAATTTTCTTTTATATAGGGTAGACTGAAATTTCTACTTAATTATTTGGGGTAATTGTTTCCCACTTGCAAGTTGGCTATCACAACAGAAAGACAGCTGTGAGGGCTAAAGTCTTCTTGCCATTCTTTCCAACCACTGCACTTCACTAGGACTAGTAACTTTTGCTGGTGTATGAAGTGGGTCCTCGACTGGCTGTCGGTCATGTACCCAGGATGACAATGACAATTAGTGCTTGCGATTGTGACTGTGAGCTCTTTGCAGGCAGTGCTGCCCCTTCTCTGGTTTCATGCCTTCAGTGTCAAGCACACAGTCTGATTCATCCCTTGTACCTAGCCCATGCTTGGTCAATGAGTGTATGAACGCAATGACATATACTAACACCCACAATGACATTAAAGCCAAATTCTACTGTATTGTTTTCCGAACACTTCTTTAGCATCCTAGTTAACTTAATTTAATTGAAATAAATACTATTACCAGGTAATTACTGAGGGCCCACTCTGGTTATCTTTATGATAGATGTCAAAGGTACAATGTTTAAAACAAGGCTTGTTCTCTCCAAGGGTCTCATGTTCCCAGATTGACAATCATCTCTTGGTGCAGTGAATCAGGGAAGAATCAGGGAAGACATCTCCAAGGAGACAGTTTTGGAGAGGGTTGAAGATGAAGTCAGAGTTTGATATATGTGCAGGAGGGACATTCCTAGGGTCAAAGCAATGAATCAAACACATAGAGGCAGAGACAATTGGAACATTATGGAGTTGGGAAAAATGGATGGAGCTGTGGAGTTCAAGGTCTAAAGAACATTGTACAAAGTCAGTGTGGATGGGCAAAAGTAAGATCATGGAAAGTCTTGTGTTAATATAAAAAGTTTCCATTTCTCCCAAAGGCAACATAGGGTCCAATCAGAGAAAACCAGATTTGTGTATTTGAAGATCATCCTGACAATGAAAAGTTGGACTGAAAAGTGTCAATGAGATTTTTTGAGTAAGGTTATTATCTCAATAACCTATCTAGGCCTGAAATACATACCTTTGTGATATTTGGGGAACAACATTAAAAAAAAACCTAGTAGAGAGTTATGTTCTGGAAAGTGAAATACAGGACTTGATGTCATGAACTTGAAATCCAAATGGTATTTTAGTTCCTTGCTTTCTTGGCAGCCTATCATACTGAATGACTCAAACAGCAAAATAAATAAATAAATCTCCCATTGTGGAGGCTAGAGGTTCAAATCCAGGTGTCAGCTGGGACTTGTTCTGTCTTGAACTCACAGACTTGTTTCTTGTTTGTCTTACTTTGGTTCTTATGCTAGCTGTCAATCATTAGCATTCCTTGTCTTGCATCTGAGTCATTCTAGTTTTAGCCTATATTGCCACGTGGTACCTTCTTATAATGTTTGTCTCTTCTCATGGCTGGCTGTCTCTCCTCATCTTATAAAGACCCATTTAAGTTGAATAAACCCTTCCCGCTCCATCTGTGATAGATTGCTGGAGGAGGATGTTCAGAAGCAGGCTAATATGCTAAGATTGGTAGAAAGAAAGATGCTGTGGCCGGGCGTGGTGGCGCACGCCTTTAATCCCAGTACTCGGGAGGCAGAGGCAAGTGGATTTCTGAGTTTGAGGCCAGCCTCGTCTACAAAGTGAGTTCCAGGACAGCCAGGGCTATACAGAGAAACCCTGTCTCAAAAAAAAAAAAAAAAAAAAAAAAAAAAAAAAAAAAAAAAAAAAAAAAAAAAAAAAAAAAAAAAAAAAAAAAAAAGAAGAAGAAGAAGAAGAAGAAGAAGAAGAAGAAGAAGAAGAAGAAGAAGAAGAAGAAAGATGCTGTGATGGTGGTCAATATAAGTAGTTTGTGAAGTCAACTGACTACGCAATGGGATGAGAGATTAAAAACAAGAAATTGCAGGGATATTGGGCAATGAAGAAGAGAAATATCTATGTATTAAAACCATAAGAGACACTTGAGTTTGTGTATAGCTTGATGCATCAAGTCAACATGTGAGGAAGGGAAAAATTTGTGACGAGAGTCATTATGGAGGGCTGAATAATATCTTCGAAAGATGAGCCTTTTCCCATCCCTGGAACCTGGTTATATGCCACCTTCAGGATAAAGAGTCTTTGTGGATATGATTAGGCTGTGGGTCCTGGTTGGAGAGGAGCTTATCTCAGAGAACCCGTGAGTCATCTAAGGATATTGTCAGGGTTATTAGCAAAGGGAGGCTGAAGAACAGAGAAGCATAAAGCTGCTGCATCTCTGGATTTGAAAATAAAGGAGCCACTAGCCAAACAACATAGGTAGCCCTGGCACTAGATGAGGCAGGAGAAGGGCTTCTCCACGAGTCCTCAGGAGTCTTCAAGGGAAGCCAGTTTTAGCCTTTGAATCTTCATAACTACAATACAATAAATAGATGTTTTTTGTTAAACTATTAAGGTCATGACAGTTTGTTTTGGTCACCATTAAGAATAAGTTAGTTTAAGAAATGAATTAGTTTATCTTAAGAAATTAATGAATTTCTGATATTCATAGATTTCACTTTGTTTGACACATCTATTTTAAATACAAAGGCTGGCCTGTTATCTTAGCATCCCAAGATTTTTTCCGAACATTTCTAGGGGAAATAAAAGGCAAACATTTAGGATACATGATATATACATATGTTCTTTAGAGTGGTGTATTCAAATATATAGCAGGCCCCGTGAGTCACTAAATAATTGACAAAGTGTTGCCCTTTCCAATTTTCTAAATGTAAATGAAGCTCCAGTCACTGCTAGAACATTATAGCACTCAGCAGATTCCTGTATTTTTTTTATACATAGACGGGCTAAGAATAGTTAGATATTTCTGAAATGGTAAATAAAATCCAGGGCTGGGAGATAGAGCCCAGTGGTAGAACACTTGCCAGTATGTGTGACATCTGAGTTTGGTCCCCAGCACCATAAAACAAACAAACCAAACCAGCATGGTGTTTACATTATAAATTATGTATAAAGTTCAGAAAAATCCAATTGATTTAATTTTTTTTAAGATTACTGGTCATTGTAGACATATTTCTACAGCGGGAGCTTCTCTTTGTGAGGCTGGAATGAGATTGTCTTGTTGCCTATTTATTCTTAGAGCTCAGATGGTCCTGTAATATTTCCTTATTTCCAGGGTGACTTTTCAGCATGAGAGCACAGCTACATGTCAGCCCTCCTTCTTGGGGAATACAAAAATCTCACAGCTTCCTTACTATATTTCAATTTCATAATAAAACAATTTCAAGCTGACCCAGGCTGTGTGACTCACTAATGTCCAAACCATCATCGGGCAACATAGATGTTAATATTCCGAATCAGTCTTTCTTTCAGCTGTAAAATTTGCAGACAAATGTTGATTTTATGTGAATGCTTCCTCATCCCCATTGAGCTTATAGCAGGCAACTAATCCTGGCTGAATGGCTGGACTAAAGGCAATATCCAGAAATGACTCGCATTTCCTGATCTCATGATTATCTGAGGACACACGCATCATGTTATTTATTTGCTTGCCAGTCTTTCGCAGATAATGGCAGCATTGTAAATGCCTGAGCCACTGACTAGCTATACATTTAAACTATTCCAATCTTGTCTCCCACCATAGAAGAGTCTACTTGCAGGGCCAGCAGACCCAGGAACTGCCGGGAAATAAAGTCAAAATGTTTCCCTTTCAGATGAAAAGCTAGGACAACAGCACCATTATTGCTCCGATAACCCACACAAGCACAAGAGACCTTCCTTGCTCCAGGGTCTCTCAGTGTTTATTATCTGATTTTGCAACATTTGTTTACAATGTATTTATTTTTTCCTATAAACTCCTATACTTCAAAGCTTAGTGATGATGTTGGAAAATACCTCCCATCTCTCAGTAATAATTGGCATTGTTGTCAATGTCTACTAATGAAGGGTCCATGTTTCAAATGCATGCTGTGTTCTACTTTCTGCATACATGATCATTATCTGTCACCCCAGTGCAAATGTGAAGCAGATAGCATCAAACCCATTTTACAGATATGGAATGGAGGTTTGTGGGAAACCAGCATTTTCCTGGTAGCTATACAATCAACACATTTAAGGAGTAGGATTCAAGCCAGAGCGTTTTTCTGTCTCCATATTGCCATCATGACCTTAGCACAGACTAAATAATGGATGGCTAACTTAAAAAAAAAAACAACCTGCCTGTACAACTTTTAAAATGGCAATAAATGTTGGATATAAAAAGCCGAGGACTGAGACCGTGTTGTAGCTCTTCCATTGATATTTCCTTAACCTGTAAAAATTGAGAGAATCCACAGCTTACAGAAGACCAATATTTCTATAATTGTTACACAAGTCTAATTTAAGTTTCTTTTTAGTAAAAAAAAAAGGGGAGGGGGAACTGCAGAAAAAAGAGAGGGTCATAGGGAGGGTCCCAGTTGTCTAGAGTAGAAAGAAACTAGGAGTCAATAATGCGGAGGCTTCCAGTCTCGACTCCTATATGATCTGATCCTTCCTATGTCCCCGAAAGTGGAGGTTTCTAGGCTCCTCTCATGCAGAAAGGGATCAGACTGAAAGGAAGGCAGGGTGGCTTCAAGGACGAGTCTACCCTCAAGGCACTGTTCGGTGATTCAGCATCTTGAATTTCCTAATAACTTTTATCATTGAATGTCTGTTTTACATGTGAATTCTGAAGACAATAGAACCTATTCTGGGAACTGTGCCTGAATCACAGACAGGCTCATCTACCTCAGAGGTGATCTTACCCCAGCCCTGCTACCTGGAGAATAATGGTTATGTGGGGCAGCCCTGATACAGATGTTGGAACTGTCAAGAGTACACATGACACTTCCCATGATGGATTTCTCCAGGATATAAGTGAATTGTGCATTTTTTAAAATGAGCATCCGCATAATGGGTAAAATATGAAGGAAATTAGCAAAGGAAGAAGAGACCAACACAGGTTGAGAAAAGGAGTCTAGGAGGGACATAAAACCTCATATGTATGAGTATGTATGCATATATGTGTGTGTGTGTGTGTGTGTGTGTGTGTGTAGAGAGAGAGAGAGAAAGAGAAGAGAAGAGAAGAGAAGAGGAGAGGAGAGGAGAGGAGAGGAGAGGAGAGGAGAGGAGAGGAGAGAAGAGAAGAGAAGAGAAGAGAAGAGAAGAGAAGAGAAGAGAAGAGAAGAGAAGAGAAGAGAAGAGAAGAGAAGATCTCATGTTGCCCAGGTTGCCTTCAATTTTCTGTAGAGTTGAGGGTGACCTTGAGCCTCTGGCTTCTTGTCTCTGCCTCTTGAGTGCTAGGATGGCAGGTGTGGGCTTCCAAGCCCTTTCCCCTCTACTTTTTATTAGAGAATTTGGCCTTTAATTTCATACTGGCTTTAAGAAATAACATAGCTCTCCCTGAGTGTAAAGAAATGACTACTGAGATTTGATGAATATTCAATTTTAAACTTGACAGTCTGTAGTTAAGTAAGAATTGTCTACATGCCCATCAATTCAAATTAGGTTGCTAGGAACTTTGACAATAAACTGCTGTATTTCTCAACCTCTTGTGCTTATATCTGGTCAGTAAAATGTGGATTCATGTATGGCCTGACTAGAAGTCTCATGCTCTTCTTCAGCTTCTGTTTTCACTCAAAGACTGCCTGGGTTCAACAAATCTATCAAAGACCACAAAAAAATCTAGAAGAGAAGATCAATCCAAGATAGAAAGATATATTTTAAACACATCATCACTTTTTTCTACATTGTGTTAAGTAACACAATTAATATTTTCAACAGCAGGCCTCTATCTTATAGAGGGTCCTCAGACTACAAGTCTATAGCCAAATTCAATGGACACATCCTTTTATTTAAATTAAGTTTTATTAAGACAATAGTCCTGTGCATTTGTTTATGAATTATCTGTGGCTCTACTTACAATACAAAGGCAGAGTTGAATAGTCTTGCAGACTGTAAGCCTCATAAACCTTTGCTGCCTTTCTCTTTATAAAAGTATTTCATGCATGCCTTACATGTAACTGAAGACAGGACTGCATTGACTTTCATAAAATGGTCCCATGGAGACTAAGATTGTTAAGTAGCAAGCCATGTAGTAAGAAACTTAAAGATTGCTAAGTGGTTAAGAGCATCCCCTGTTCTTGTGGAGGAATAGAGTTGGTTTCCAGAATCTGCATGGTGGCACACAACTGCATGTAATTCCAGTTCCAGGGGATCTGATGCTGCCTCCTGTCTGTTGCTGGCCCCAAACACACATGCCTTGCATATGCACACATGCAGACCAAATGTTCATACACCAAAACAAAATTAAATCTAAAGGAAAATAGTGTAAGGTGTCTTTTAAAATGTAGGGTAACAATGTTTTCTTTGCCCAGTGTCCACTTTTACCACAGGAGAGCAGTTCCTCTTTATTCCTTAATAAATTCTGTCTTCCACATTATGTTTCTATATAAATTCTTTAATGAATTCACAAGGGAAAAGGGGTAGTGTGGAGTCTTGAATGAGTTCCCAAATGTGGGGTCTGAGTGAGTAAAATCTGAAACAGAACTTTTGCAATTTTATGAAATTACAGGAAACTAAAAATATTAAGTGCTGAAGTTCAGTGCTCACAAAGAGAAAGTTTTTTTTTTTTTTAAGTAAAACAAAATTATCACTAATACTATTACATCCAGACTGAAGTTTCTTCTCCGTCCACAGTTCCCAGTGCCTCTGCACCTCTTCCAATCCACTCCTCCTCCCTTTCTCCTCAGAAAAGGGCTGGCCTCCCATGGATATCAACCAACCTTGGTTTATCAAGTTGCAGTAAAACTAGGCACCTCCCTTTTTATTAAGGCTGGACAAGGCAATCCAGTATGAGGAAAAGGATCCCAAAAGTGACAAAAGGGTTAGAGATAGCTCACACTCCCACTGTTAGGAATCCCTCAAAAAGACTAAACTACACAATTGGAAATATATGCAGAGGGCCTAGCACTCAGGATACCTGGTTGGAGGTTCAATCTCAGTGAGCCCTATGATTCTATGAGTTTTTTTGTGGTTGCCCTTGACTTCTCTGGCTCCCATAATCCTTCCTCCCCTCTCCACAGGATTCCCAAGCTCTGCCTAATGTTTGGCTGTGGGTCTCAGTTATAGGATGAAGCCTCTGTGATGACCACTGGGCACCAGTCTGTGAGTAAAGGGGAATATCACTATACTCATTCCATTGACTGTGGTTTTTTTCTGGTTGTGTTTGGTTCTATCCCAGGTCTCTAGACTATCCAGCTTCTGGGTTCTGGCCCTCCATGCAGTGTCACGGCTAGGCTCTCCCTTGCAGCATGGGTCTCAAGCTGAACCAGTCATTGGTTGGCCACCGCCACAATTTCTGTGCTATTTTTACCTCAGTCCATCTTGTAGGCACACATGGTAGGTCTTTGGTTCCGTGGTTGGGTTGGTGCCCCAATTCCTCCACTGGAAGTCTTGCCTGGTTATAGGAAATAGTCAGTTTCAGCCTCTGTATTTCTGATTGATAGGAGTCTTAGCTAGGGTCACCTTCATAGATTTCCTGAAAGTTTTCATACTACTAAGTTTCTAGTTCATCGTGGAGGTGCTTCCCAGTTCTAGTTGCCTCTCCCAGTACTCCCTATCTCTACCTGCTATTTGCTCTGTCATGTGACAGTCCTCCCCTAGCTCCTCCACCTGTGGTGTCTATTCTATTTACCTTTCCCAGCGAGATTCATGTGTCTCTCCTTGAGACCTCCATGTTACTTAGCTTCTCTGGGTCTATGAATGGTAGCGTGTTTATATTTAACTTTACAGCTAATATCCACTTGTAAGTGAGTACATTCCATGTTTGTCCTTCTGGACATTCATTTCCTCACTCAGAATGCAGTTTAAAAAAAAAAAAAAAAAAATATATATATATATATATATATATATATATATATATATATATATATATATATATACCTTCATCCATTGGCCTGCAAAATTTTTAATTAATTATTTTTTACACTCCATATTTTATATCCCCCCAATTCACCCTTTGTCTGTTCCGCATCCCATAACTCCTCCCCACCAACCTGTCTACACATGGATCCCCCCACCTTTCACACCACCTGACATCTAAACTCCCTGGGGCCCCCAGTCTCTTGAAGATTATTAGGTGCATCATCTCTGAATAAACACAGAACCAGTAGTCCTCTACTGTATGTGTGTTGGGGGCCTCACATCAGCTGGTGTGTGCTGCCTGGTTGGTGTTCCAGTATCTGAGAGATCTCGGGGGTTCAGATTAATTGAGATTGCTCCAGGATTCATAGGAAGGGACCTTTGATGAAATGCCTGACAGAAGGGAGTAGGATCCCTTCCTTCTACTGGGTTGCCTTGTCTAGCCGCAATAAAAGAGGAGGTGCCTCCTCTTACTGCAACTGGGTATGGTAAGGCTGGTTGATATCCATTAAGGCTGGTCCTTTTCTAAAGAGAAAAGGAGGACGAGTGGATCAGAGAGGGGCACAGGGGAGGTAGGAGGTAGGAGAGAAACTTGGAGGAGAGGATGGGGGGGACTTCAGGATGTAAAACAAAACAAAATGCAAAATAAACAGGCAATATAGCTCTAGACTTTTTTTTTTGTTTTAATTTGGTTGGGAGACTTTTAATGATTGCTTCTATTTCCTTAGGAGTTACAGGTCTATTTAAATTGTTTATCTGATCTTGATTTAATTTTGGCAATTGATAGCTATCCAGAAATTTGTCTATTTTAGATTTCCCAGTTTTGTGGAGTACACAGTTTTGAAGTAAGAGCTAATGCTTCTTTGGATTTCTTTGGTATCTCTTGTTAAGCATGCCTTTTTGATTCTGATTTGGTTAGTTTGCACATTCTCTCTTTCTTCTACTTAGTTCGGATAAGGGTTTGTCTACCCTGTTGATTTTGTCATTGATTCTTTTGTATTGTTCTCTTTGTTTCTATTTTATTGATTTCATCCCCGAGTTTATTTCCTGCCATCTACTCCTCTTGGGTGTGCTCGCTTCTTTGTATGTGCTAGTAAGTCGATAGTATGTGATTTCCCTAATTTCTTTATGGAGGCACTTAGTACTATGAACTTACCTCTTAGCACGGCTTTCATTGAGTCTCATAAGATTTGGATATGTTGTGCCCTCATTTTCATCGATTCTAAAAATTTTTAAATTTCTTTATTTCTTCCTTGACCCAGTGATAATTGAGTAGAGAGTTGTTCAGTTTCTATGAGTTTGTAGGCTTTCTGTTGTTTCTGTTGTTTTTGAAGTCCAGTTTTAATCCATGGTGGTCTGATAATGTACAGGGAGTTATTTCAATTTTCTTGTATTTGTTTAAATTTGCTTTGTGGCTGGATGCATGAACAACTTTGTACAAAGTTCCATGAGGTATAAGAAAAATACTCAAAAGACTCTTCTTCTATATCTGATCGGCCTGCATATCTAATCAGGATTCTCATCCCACACCACCCTCCAGCTTGGGTCTGATCATCCTGGTTTGTCTGTACCAATAATCTCGCAGGGTCTGTCCATCTACAAACCTTACCACTTTCTTGACTACAAGCTCCAATTGTCTATGCTGAATTCAAAATGAGGCTAATATTCTATCTCACTGTCAAATCCCGTTATAGCTGTCCCCACACCTATTGTTATAACCTGAATAAGACCTTCTTTACTATGGCTTTAAAAACATTGAATAATTCTTTAACAAACCATAGCAGTAAAAAAAGAAAATAAGGAAAAAGATCAAAGTTCTACTGTGTGCAAAAAGGTGCATAAGTCTGTTGCAAAAAAGGCAACACTAAAAAAAGATCATTTACTGTGTGATTTTATGTACATACATAAGCTTCAAAACAAAGCAAAATTAGACTGTGGCAATACAAATTAGAAAAGATGGATATTTTTGAGGGGTAAAGATTGATGAAGGAGATTCAAGGGGGATCATGGTAAGATAGAAGAAGAAGTGACTTTTAATGTTCTGTTCTTAGATCTAAGTCATATCAAATGGCAGTGTTTAAAATGTATCAATTAAAATTTATATAGTTTTCTTCTGGTATGTAAGCTCTACAATTAAAAGTGTACTTCAAAAAGGAACCCCAAAATGAATATGTTGTATGAATCCAATTATACTGGAAAATATCAAATACAAATAAAATAATATGAAGATCTAAGGCTATTAATTTTTATCTCTCAGATGTGAGATCATTTTATGAGTTTTGTTTTGTCAATTTGCATACTTCCTTTATTTCTTCTTATAATAAACTAATTTTAACCAAGAAACATTAAGATTTCAAAATGTCAACAGCGAGCTGATATTTTCCTTTGCTTATTATGTGGTCAAACCTTAGACAGAAGCCAGAGAATTGGCTTGATAGTAGAAGTTGCAAATGGAGATATGTAGGGTTTTAAATGTATCCATGTCAGAGTCAAGCAATTCGATCACTCTGAGTTTATTCTAGGGCCCCAAATGTAGGAGTGAGCTCCTATATGCATGGGTGTTACCTTTTTTTTTTTTTTTTGAGGTCAAATGGTAACAATTGAAAATATGTACTAAACAGAGTTCAATAGATGATAATATCTTGCCACAATGAAATGTTGCATATCAGTAAAGTCCTCATTTAAGCTTGCATTTATTAATAGGAATGCAAGTGCTTTGTAGACTAGAATCACAGTAAAATTGTATTAAATAATTTACCACATGTATATTGAGAAAGAACGATATTTGACTGCAAATCTTAAGAACACATGGCTATTGCTTTTTCAGTCCTTATTTTTCCACTATGTGTTATAACATCACACATAATTTTTATAACAACAACAAAAAGACAAAGCTATTGTCAATTTAAGGGAAAAAACTCTAGTGGAAGGGTATTGAAATTTGAGTGACAGAGAATGGCTACATTTTGTTTTAACATTCTTTTCTCTTTGATGCTCTCTCAGAATTTGGTGAGGAGGTTTTTGGTATATTTGTCTTGTGATTGTATTGGGGGAGGGAGTATGGAGAACTACCTTAAAATCATCCATTCCTTAGCTGCTATTATTATTATTATTATTATTATTATTATTATTATTATTGTTATTATTATACTATCTAATACCTTAGTGTCATGAGTCACAGCTGGGCCACTCATCAGCTATATAGCTAGGCTAACCACACGGTTTCTTTGATCCAAAGTTTCTTCAATCTAGAAAATGCAGATAATAGTGCCTTTCCTACTTTGACTCCTAAGCAGTGGAGAAAATGTAAGCTGTGTGCAATGTGCAATCAAGACTCGTCAGTCTCATTCACTGCTAACTCCACCTTCACCCCCTCCCAACACTTCCTGGAACAGAATAGAAGTCTGGTAGATATTCGTTGATTGGGTAAATGACTGATCAAGTGCAATTGCCTTACAAACCCAGAAGTACCAGAGGTTGAGGTCCTTGATTATATGGCCATGATTGATGCTGATTATGTTGACATAAAATGATCATTCCGGTAACATAGTACCGGTTTGGGTTATGAAATACTATATAACGTCTGATCCCAGGCATTTACCTCACTTTGTATACATTGTCAAAATTATAAATGACTTGAAATGCTGAGGAAAAAGAAAGCACAGGGTTCTATATGATGTTTAGCAGTAAAGCTATAGTACTGTAAAGATTTTACATCAAGTTCTCTGCCTGAGTTTTCTCCTGGCTGAACAAAAGAACAACATTTTCTTCCCAAAGCAATTCATCCACAGAAAAGTAGTATGGATGACTATAAACTCACTTTTGTGGATAGCAGTAAGTCTTTGTGGAGTAAGACCTTAATCTTTTTTATGAAAACGTGGGACATGCTTCTAGTTGGAGTCTAGCCTCACACAGAAACTACAGAGAATGGAAGGCATTCTACTCATCTGTTCTAATTAAAATTGAAATTGAAATCTAGGTTCTAATGAAGAGAAGCTTAGTGTTGGTCCTGTGGGGACTTTTCAGAAGGTACGGGGAGAAACTCACAAAGGCGAAAAGAGATTTCACACAGACTTTTTCTTTCCCGGTGTTTTATTGGAACATAACATTCGTATTTTATATAGAAGCATACCTTTCCTTGATGGAAGCCAATCATTATCCTTTTGACATGGATGTTCTTAAAAATATCCTACATCCCAGTAAAGAAGAGCCTTCTGTGTCATTGTGGATATGTTGGCATTATCCCTCTGACACCATGTGTCGAGGAAGAGCAGTGACAGCTCAGCTCTCCCAGACGATGGATTCATTATTACCTATCCTGAGCCTGCAATGTATCTCAGCTAGATGAGCTCAATGTCAAAGGTTGTGTCTGTTTGAGAAAAGCATCAGGTTGCTAAGGAATAATACAGGACGAATAAACTCAAAACTTTCTAGCAAAATCTTATTGGAGAACTTTAAAAGTTAGCTCTCAGTGTTCACTGGTTGGACAATGTCCTTTCAGGAGCTATGTGTTAAACACTATGCATATATGCTCACCCAGAGAATGTATCTAAGGAGATGACTTACACAGTACATAGGTAAAGAAATGAAATGAATGCATTAGAAACACTCCAAAGGGAAGTTGTCAAAAAGTTCGTGTAGTGATCTGAATAAGAACCTCCCTCCAATTCACATGGTTGACTAGTTGGTCCCCAGTTGGTAGAACAGTTTGGAGAGGATTAAAAGGTATGTCCTTGCTGAAAAAGGTGTGTCACTGGGGGCATGCTTTGAGGTTGCAATGACTCAATCATTCTGAGTCTCTCTCTCTCTCTCTCTCTCTCTCTCTCTCTCTCTCTCTCTCTGCCTTGCATTGTATCTCAATATGTAAGCTTCCTGTTTGTGAATGTCAAGGCTATGCCTGCCTCCTGACATGCTCCTCTACATGACGCTAATAGACTCTTATCTTTCTAGAGCTGCAAGCCCCAATAAACACTTTCTTCTATAAGTTGCATTAGTCATGGTGTTTTATCACAGCAATAGAAAAATAACTAAAGTGGTATTTTATTAAACATATTCCTGCCAGAAACAAACATAAATGTAGGGATTAAATATTTTTTAATCCTATAAGTGTTCAAAAAAATGTGTCTTCATGCTACTTCAAAGAAAAAAAATCCATGATTTCGAGAGGCTATCTGAATCTAAATGCAACTATTTTTATTAAACTCTGAGCTGCATTGGTGGCTGATACTGGACACCATAGGTATACCATGTTTCCCAGTCTCCATCTCCATATATAAATGACTCCTTGAATTAACTGGGGGAAAGGATTCAGGATTTCTTTTTATTTAAGGAAAATGGCATTTCATCTGCATGAAAATATTTGAAGGCAGACATGGTTTTAGAAAGGTAATACAAAGTGCAATAGGGCATCTTTCCCCTTCTGTGAGCATTCCTGAGCCCTGTGAGAATATTCCGAATGAAAGATATCTGTCAGGTACTCTGCGTGGCCAGTAGCATGCTAGACAGCTCATGGCAAGTCTGTCCCAAACACTCTATAGTGTGCAGCTGCTCTGCTCTCCATGAACTTCTGTTGGTTACTATGCAGAAGAATGGGCTAAGAGAAGAATATTCCCAGCAACACTTCCAGGAGGAGCATGCTCACTAAAAACAACAGAGGGAATAAGAAGGGAAGATCTGACACTGGCTACAAGTGGAGTCTGATTAAAAATGTATCAAAATTGTATTTTTTTTCCTCTATTTAACCATAAGAGAGTCAGTGTTGCTTACAGTCACCGCCGTTAATGAGGGTGCCAAGCTTGTCACTTTTCATTGAATGGCAACTTTACCAAGAAATGAGTGCAATGGTCACCTCCAGCTCTTTACCATTAAATCCATCAAAGCGCACTCAGACGACCAACTGTGCTGGGTCTTTGAAGAAAGTCCCTGTGGCTTTGGAGCCTGCCCCATCAGAACAACTCAGCATGCTTGGTGAAAGGACAGAAGTGCCAGCTGAGCTGGGAAATGTTTAGTTAGGATGTTCTCTTTGAGTTACAGCCACTCTGTAAGAAGAGCCCTCCTTATTCAGTACTGGTAGCAGTTTTTGATGCTCAGAACAGTAATATCTGTCTGTCTTGTAGCAGCTCCAGGCCAAAAAAGAAAAAAAAAAAAGATGCTACCATTTCCCCCATTCCTTCACTCATTCCTTTATTATCTCATTTAAGAAATAATTGTCTACTTTCATATTGTAGGTGGCATGGAGAATAAAACAAAGTTGTCCTCAAGATTAGAAACTCTAATACACTAGAAAGACCTATGCATAAATAGCCACCATCCAGAGTAAAATGTAATCAGCACTACAAAGGAGACAAAGTAATGTGGGTTGGGTGTCCTATGAGAAGATCAGAGAAAGTCTGAGGCTGAGGTGGCTTGTGAACTAGGCTTTCAAAAATGAATGTCATTTGAATATGGATGCTTGCCGAGATGCCTGGGAATCTCTGATCTTCACATGGCTGGGAACTGGGTTTTGAGTTTGAGATCAGTCATATTCTCTCTGATATATCTTTCATGCATATTCAGTGAACCCCTCTTTTGTGGGGCCTCACCCCTTCTATTGTCTTCATAAGTGCTTGCCCTCCTCTGAAATTTCTGTTTATCCACTGACTCCACTCATTAGAACAAACACCACCCAGAGGTGTAATTTTCTTCTGTAAAGTAAGGAATGTTGTTTTGTGAAAGTGTACAGCTCATATTGAGTAAAATCCTTGTTATTTGAAATATTGTCAGACTGACATTTCCCAGGAGGCTGTGATATGAAACTGGATAAAGGGCGGCTCTAGGTATAATGCCAGTAATATTTTTCTAGATATATCTGGGCAAATATTTTCATCAGAATATAAAGATTTAGGTATCATTGAAGGCCAAAGTGATACACGGGATGTTGGATATGATTAAAAGCCAGTGCAAAGAAATGCACTATGAGCCCCAAGTAAGAAATCAAATTGGTTCATATAGTTTGACAAAAGGAAGAATTGATATATCCAGATGTTTAAAAATATAAACAAGCCATTGACTTGCTATTTCTTCCTCTTCTTCCCCAACCCCTAGCTTCTATTTTAGGTCAGAAGCCCTTTGTGTAGCTGTACCATCCTTCTCCCTCATAATGCTATCAAAATGGAGAAAATTTCCCCACTTATGGGTAAAGGTCCTGAGGGAGACTAAACCAGCTTGGGTCTTTTGTGCACAGGGTTTTTGGGAAGGTGAAGAACTCTGATTCTGGGTTGTGTGCACTCCTGAACTTGAACTCTGAACTGCATTCTTATGGACTATTGGACACCAATCACATTCCATGAAGATGGAAAAGCTCTAAGTTATGTGAGGCTGAGTCATTGGAAACTGATAAAGAGTCCAGCTTTGACCAAAAGGAAGGCCCAGAGTTCATCACTAGCATAAAAGATGATTGTGGTCACCAGGGTAATTTTACTATATTATTATTTTGCCATGGGGTTTGAGTTAACTAACTGAAACTTAATGCTGAAAAATTACAAGGAGATTAACATTTGCTAGAGTGATAGGCAAGTGCTGGAAATAGCACTTCTGATGTAGATATTAGCTCTAGCTGAGTCAGGCCATAAAATAGCTGCACTGAGGGGACATTCTTCTTTGTAAGTTTCTGGAAACTTGCAACCTTGTAAATTTCAACCTTCTGCAAAACAAATCTTAGTGTATAAATTTATGATCAAATTGAAAAAAGGCTCTGAATGATAAATGGCACACAGCTGCTGGACACATGCATTTATCTTTTCATTTCTCTATTTTTTTCTCATCCCGGGTGCTCTCTCTTTTGCCCAATGTCAGCACATCTGTCAGAAGAGTTGACCTTCATAGTAAATGTTGGGTGGGATGGACCTGAAGAGGATCCCTGGAGAGACTTCCAATAAAAGGCCACATCAGAGTATGATCTTCTTGGAAATTAGGATAGTCTCCATGGCAAAGCATGCTTTGAAAGAAAGAGCAACGGTTTTGAGTGTCTTCCCTGGGGTGATCATCTCTGCCCGTACTCTCCTATGGAAATGCAACCTTTTCCTGCATGTGCTACTGTGTTTCCACTACCTACAAAATATCAAGACAGAAGTGTCTTAAAATGTCCATGATCTTTATACTGATAAAAGGTACAGGATCTCATAAGGGTTCTCTCTCTCAGTGTGTGTATGTCTGACTCTGTCTCTCTGTCTCCCTCTCTGTCTCTCTCTCTGTCTCTCTCTCTCTGTGACTCTGTCTCTCTATCTCCCTCTCTGTCTCTCTCTGTCTCTCTCTGTCTCTCTCTCTCTGTGTATGTGACTCTATCTCTCTGTCTCCCTCTCTGTCTCTCTCTGTCTCTGTCTCTCTGTCTCTCTGTCTCTGTCTCTCTGTCTCTCTCTTTCTCTCCTGCAAATTCAAGGAGGGCAGACATTTCTACTCCTAGTTACCCAGTTCCCAATGTAGTATCTCAGTGAAGTAGATGCTCATATTGTACTTGCTAAATATCAGATTAGTTCAAGGTATACTACTTGCTTACACCGCTCACTGGATGGAGCAAATGTATATATCTACATACTCACGTATGCAACAACTATGTAAAAGATATTTTCAAATTGTATGTACTATTACTGAGTCACACAATTCTACATGGGTAATGAAATGCTACAGACAAGTTAAATTATTCATTCACTACTTCAGAAAAATTAACAAATGAGCAAATAATAAAAACTGTTGTCTGGGACTATGACATAAACAATGCTTTGCCATGTATTGGAAGCATAAAAATTATTTTTCCTACATGTAGCAGTATACCTAGGGCTACAGGACTTATAACAGTTAATTAAACTGAGAAGCACTGTAGTAACTGGCTTAGAAAGTCAGAGCAGGGTGCGGTATCAATGCTACCTGGCATGGTGAAGCAGTCTGGACAGAAGAGATGGGTCCTAAAGGGTCATTAGGACTGAGAATCAGAAGGAAGTAGGAAAGATATTCTAATAAAGAAAGCATGTGTCCGGGTGAGCCTAGGAATGGCCAGTGATGTGAAGGATTTATATGGAGACCCTAAGGGAGAGGATGGGCAGTTTGAAGGAAATTCGATTCTATAGAGCAAGGATTCAAACTGAGATTTTTGAATATTAGCTTTGAAGGAAAATTAAGACTTGTTTTTTGCTTGAAGTGACATATAACATTATTTCATAGAAAAATGCCAGTTTTCCCCCAAGCATTTGAGCAAGACCTAGGTGCTTCTTGTTTTATTGCTATTATAATTTGCATGTACCTCCAGTGTAGCAGGCAATGATTGTTGTACAAAAATTTGATTTACTATCTGCATTTCCCAATGGAATAAAAGTTCCCTGAGTGAGGAGAGATGCAATTTCATTTCATGTCTCTAGTACTCACCACACAAATGAGAATGTAGTAAATATTTATTGAATGACATGCAATGAAAGAGTAAACAAATGAACATAGGAGTGAATGAATTAATCAATCACTTGATCATTGAGGGATAATATGGTTAAGAGAGAAGAGAGATTCCATGGTCCATGTCACTAGATGAGGGCTGGTAGAATGCATGCTTAGAGCAAGTGCAGGTCCTGACACTGGACTGACTGTTAGGAGATGGTTGTGTACAGTGTGCATTCAGATGCTGAATGTGCAGACATCTGGTTGCAGACATTGGCATAGCCAAGCATCTATGGTCTCAATCTTATGTAAAAATTATTTTCCAGAACCTCCGATTGGTTAATAAAGAGCCAATTCAGCCAGTAACTTGATAGAAGAGAAGGGGAGGGTTAGACATCTGACCACAGTCAGGAGGTTACCAAAAAGACCAGAGGAGCAGAGTGGGAGGAGAAGAGATGTGGAGAGACCCTGTGGAGGGACCAGGAGGAGTTACCATGAGGATGAACATGGAGAGAGTGAGCCTGACCAAGACTCAGATTTCAGGTAAAGGGCCATCCATCTTGGAAGCAGCCAAGCTAGCATAGCAACGTTAGAATAGATGAGTATCTGCCCAGTTATAGGGCTTCCAGCTCATTAATAAACTTATTAATAAAGCTGTTGAACTTCTCCTTGGGCATACCAACTTATGGTACCTGCAGTGAAGGTGCTGGAATCACTGAAGACTTTTGAAAAGTCAGAGTTTGAGAAAGTCATTCAAATCAGAGCCCATTGAGTAGAAAAAGTTTATGATAGCAATTATTTGATCCCTTATGGAAATTTTTATAGCAAAGTAACAAAGGAACTATCACGCAATCATTATGTTCTGAAAGAGGACATTTATAAAACCTTAATATAAAGTTAAGTAAAATACATGGAAGGTTGGATCCTAAATGCCTCCCCCTCCCTGTTAGGAGCTTTGGTTTTCTTAGGTGACTCTGGAGAGTTCGCTATAAGAATTAGAAACCTGTTTCAAACAGCAATGATGAGTCCTGATTCTCTTATACAATTGCTGTAGGAATAATTAAATAGCTGCTCTACATTGTCTGAAATTGCTTTATCTGTTAGGATGGGATGCCAATTTTGGAACTATGTACATACACGAGAGAGCAGAATGCTCTATTTGTGAAATATGAAGATGAATAACATGCCTCTCTCTCCACCCTTTATGGACATCAAGTCTCTTTACTTTGCAATATTGTCTTCAATTACGAACTCCACCGACACTCTTATTTTATAATTTTAAAACAGCATGTTGGAAAATATATGTACATATATACCTGAGAGTCGCTTTACTACATCAGAGTTGATGGAAATAAATCTTGCTCCTTCCCACTCTAGACCAACCACTTATCTTGCAAATCTCTATTAACTACACAGAGACATAATGCATATGAGAAGAGCACGTTGGTTTTATAATTTCACTCATTTGGACCCCCACTCTGGCTCTGCCTATGACTTTCAAAAACAATGGTAGGGTACAGTGTGTGGACTGGAATCTTGCCAGATCACATCCTCTCTAGCCTTTAGTCCTGGCTTGCCTGTTGCTCCCTCTGAGGTTTCTCATTGGCCCCAGACAGAGCAGCTCCAGGTGGGGCATCGGGCTCCCACCAAGGGAGCAAACAGCTGGATTTCCAGGCAGCCCTTTTGGTTGGTGAGGAACTGTACAGCCTCAAGTGCCTCACAAGCAAAGAATTACAGGCTCCCAGGAGCTCCACAGCCTGCCTTTGGTTTTTCAACCTCCTGCAGTGTCCAAGTCATAAAGAAAGGACTTTCCCCATTTTCTAAACTCAAAACAACCTGCTTGGCTCCAGCTTACACCAGTCCTTTTGTGAGTTTCTTGTTTCCCTGCTCCTGCTGATATCCCTCTGGCTTTTCACCAAGCTTTAACCATAAGACTCCCACCAGAGTCCTTAAAGAAGAAAGCTTTCCAGCGTGACCACACTGTATTAATAAATGAAACCCAGCCTTTTAAAAATTACACTGTCAGAAAAGCCCATTAGGTTGTAAAAGAGTTGAAGTAAACATTAGATTTTAATATCTACTGCTGCTTAGATTTTTTCTGAACGGGAAAGTCCCCAGCGAGCACTTAAAACTTCATTACTCCACTAAAAGGTTGTGAAAGGCTATTTAAGGGTTTTCAATTTTGTTGAAGTCTAGAGGTTATTACAGCTGGAAAGACTACAGCTCCTCGTATTACAAGGAATGAAAGGAATGAGATTTATGTTCTCACCCTCCCTGCAGTTTAATCCAGGTCTATTAGATGCATTGGTAAAAATTAGGGCAGGGTGAAAACTTTTCTAGAGGTTTGATGAAAAATAGTGTTTGGCCACTGTGGAAAACATGCTGGTAAGACTCGGGTGCTATGGCTCTCCATGCTGTGGGCTGAAGTTATTTCGAGATTGGCCTCTGCTTGAAACCTCTTAAAAAGTTTGAAAACTCAAAAACTTATTGCAGAAGCCTCAATGCTAACTTCAAGTTAAGCCCTTTAATTAAAACTCATCCATACAAAGACCCTGGTGTGTATATATATATATGTGTGTGTGTATATATATATATGTGTGTGTGTATATATATATATATATATATATATATATATATATATATATATATATATATATATACATACATACATACATTTTCTCTATCCCTGATTTTTAAAAAATTTGAATATGTTTTTAAACAGAAGAAATTTGTGTCTTTTTTTTTTTTTTAAATCTGGTTAGACTTAGCATTGATATTATTTGTCCAAGAACTGTTAGATAGTTATGTACTCTGCATATTCCTCATTCTTACCTCAAAGACCCTCCCAATTTTCATCTTATACTCTGCACTGTAGATTGACTTTGATTAATATCATATACCACTGTTATCCATATGTCTATCCATTCAAATCAGCACTTCTTTATCAATCCCATTTATTACACATCTATACATATCTATCTATCTATCTATCTATCTATCTATCTATCTATCTATCTATCAATCTATCTATCTAACTGTCATCTACCTACCTACCTGCCTGCCTGCCTGCCTGCCTGCCTACCTACCTACCTACCTACCTACCTACCTACCTACCTACCTATCTGTCATATCTATTTTCTCATATGCATTACCAATCTATTAGAATCCTATAAAATATGCCCAGTACTATGTGCTATACTAGAAACTTGGTAGAAGATTAAGAACTTGTGAATGCCTTAATTTAAAATCATAGTGTAAGTTGGAGTAAAGAATACTTTCTTGGAAGGAAACCCAAGAAACAATAAACTTTTCTAGGAAAAGCCTAACCTTCTCATATACTAGAAAGCTCTCTTTGAGTAGATTATTCAAGCTGGATTTCAAAGAATGGATCATGAAGAACAAGAACCAAGAGAATATAATAAAAGAAAAATTCAGAAGACCAGATAGGCTTCCCAGAGAACTTCTCTCTCTCTGTTCCCCAAGACCCAATAACCTAGTTTTCTTTCTAGCACTGCAGCAGAATACCAGCTACAGCCTTCTCTGACCCCTGCCAACACCTCCTGTAGATTTCACAGTCCATGTCCTTCTAAGATCCATCCCCTTTCATTTTGCTTTATCCCAGACCACAACTCTAGCAGATAACCCAAGGGCATCTTTTACCAGGGAAACAAGTAGACTGAAGATAGACCAACACTTCTACTGCTCTTAAGTTCTAATCTTATCCCTTAGATTTATCCCCAGCAATGTATCTGGAGACCTTTTATGGTCCCCCTTTTTCTCTGACCCATCGCCAACAGATCACAAAGAGCTTCTCTTCAAAACTTCCTCCAACTCGTCCCACTTACCCATCCATTAAAAACATCAGCATTCCCTGTGAACACACAGTTGAACAGGACAGGAAAACAGGCATCACACACATCACATTCCAAGAATCCAGAGTGGAAACATAAACAACAACAACCAAGGCAATGTGTCTCTATCAGAACCCAGCCATCCAAGAGAGAGTGCTTGGAGAAATGACTGGAATTTTGGAAAGGGATTTGGAGTGTGGTATGCAAACATAGCACAGTGGAAACCACTTGGAATTTATGAAGGTGATCCTAATGAGGACTCTAGTAATGGAGGATACAGGGTCTCAACTAGCCATATCTTATAACTAGGTTCCAGAGGCTCGAGTGCAATGTATTCATTTGAGTTGTTGGCCAACAGAATCTTATGGAAATCCCCAAACAGCTCAGGTGGTTGCTAGGGCAAAAGGCTGCTCTCTGCAAACTTACAGCAGGCCCCATTTCTGAGGACAATATCCTCACAACTCATTGAGCATTAGAGAAGTTGATCTACCCCTACACTCTAGTCTCTTTGGTTTTGGAAGGTATCTTTCAGACCACTGAAAGAGAAGCATGGGCACCCACCCAGCCACAAAACCTTTGCCCTACAATCTATACTGCCTGTAAATATGCTAGGGCAATGGTAGAACAGGATGGGTGGGCATAGCCAACCAATGTCTGATTGGATCTAAGGCTCACTACAGGTGAAGGAACTCACACCCAGTACTACTTGGGCAACCAAGGTCTAGAGACTAGATAGCCCAGAGATCTAGAGTAAAACCAAACACTACTAGTCTAAAAAAGAATCAATAAAATGATTCCTGGTGATATTCTGCTATACTCGTAGATGGATGCTTTATCCAGTCATCATCAGAGACATTTCCTATGGATGGGAACAGATGCAGAGATCCACAGCCAGACATTATGTGGAAAGAGAGTCCAAAATGGAGGTCTCCATCAAATTTCTCCCCTCAGAGCTCAGGGAATCACATGGAAGAGGAGGCAGAAAGAGATAGAGGGGATTGAGGACACCAGGAAAACAAGGCCCTCTAAATCAACTAAATCATCTCTGTGTGCATATGAGCTCACAGAGACTGGAGCAGCCAGCACAGGGCCTGACCATGTCTGTACCAGGTCCTCTGTGTATATATTATTGCTATTAGCTTAGTATTTTTATGAAACTTCTGACATGAGAACCAGTACATCTCTGACTCTTGTGCCTGCTCTTGAGGGTCCTTTCCTCCTGTTGGTTTGCCATGTCCAACTTTGATATGATCACTTTTGCTTAGTCTTATTATATTTTATTTTGTCATATTTGGTTTTTATCTTCTAGAAGCTTGTTCTTTTCTAATGAGAGAAAGAAGGAGAGTAGATCCAGAGGGGAGAGGAGGTAAGGAAGAAATGGGAGGAGTAAAGAGAGGGGAAGGGATAATCAGAATATATTGCATGAGAAGAGAATCTATTTTCAGTAAGAGGAAAAAATACAGTATAAAACTACAGCAGTGTGTACAAGCCTAGTGTTTAGCTCTGGACATGTTGGTTCTACAGGTTTTAGGTTAGGTATGATAGGGGGTTCCTGTTGATGGGGACATCTGATTTGGCTAGATTTTTTTTCATGCTTTCCTTTTTGTATGATTGTGGATGTAATTATTCAAATCTCATATAAATTCCATGAATATAAGAAAAGGAGAACACTTTAAAAATCATCCATAATGCCACCAACCTGTAGAAATGCATGCATTGTTTGATATCTGGATGATTACTTTCCAGACTTTTCCTCTATGCTTTTATCATTTTGATCTGGTAATCAAATCACAGTTACTCTTCTTTACATTTTTAAGTTACACTATGCTACTTTATAATCACAATTTAAATGATTATGTCACAATTTGTCACAGTCAATACAGCAATTATATAATTGGTAGATTTTCAATACAATATTTTATTTATTATTTCAGACTTTCATATATGTATAAAATGCATTTTGGTCATATGAACCCTCCCAGATCTTCTATTTAAACTTGACCATAGGCCTTTCTCTCTCTCTCTTTCCTTCTCTCTCTCTCTCTCTCTCTATTTCCTTCTCTCTTTTTATCCTTCTCCTTTTTCTTCTTTTCTTCTTTCCTCCTCCTTCTTAGTGCCTTCCATGTGCACAATGGTGTGGGGTCATCCATGGCAGTGCGAGAAGCTCTTACCATTGGTCCCACACCTCCTAAAGGAAACTGAGCTCCCCTCACTCAGCAACCATCAACTGCACTCTTAGTCACTGATTTCTTAGCATGTTGACCAGTTTTGAGTCTCTGCATTAACCACAGCCCACTCCAAAAAGCTTCTCTGACCAAAGTTGAAAGCAACCCAAGCCTCCATGTATAACCATATACATTTAGATGGCAGTTTAGCAATACAATCACTTAACAAAACAAAAATAGATTACCCTAGGACTGATAGCCTAATCCGCAGCCACATTTACATTATCAACAATGAATTTGATCCTGTGGAGCTGGCCTCAAATCAATAAGAAAGTGGTTGGTTAACCACATAGTAATCATGTCACTATTGTGAGAGTGGGCACATCTTGCCTGACAGGTTGGAACTGAAATGTACAGAATTCAACATTGGGTATGCACATTGATGTCTTTTCTCTTCCAACAGCCTGAGTAGCATCTTCTGGCATGTGAAATCAAGCCAGTAAAAAGAAATTTCCTGGTGGGTTCCAGGTTGACTTGTCTAAGTTCTACAACCAAAGTGTGTAGTGTGCTCAGTATTAGGAACTTACCATCTAGTTATGATGTAAGGCCAAGTGGAACAGCAATTGCTTGTATTATTTTGGAGGCCTGGGGACCTCCCTGATTAATAACTTGTGGAGAGCTATGCTATGCCTAGCGCTGAGATTTTCATTTAATAACCATGCCTTCTGGGAACAGTACCTTCTAGTGGGTAGATTTTTAGATTTTTAGATTGTGAAATTATGAACAATGCTGTGGTGACCAGTTCCTGCATGTTTTTTTTTTTTAAGATAATGCATATAAAATGCTTAGAACATGTTGGCTCAAATATTACTGACATTATCAAGTGTTGAAGGAATGAGTAAAAAAAAAACAACCTAAAGTCTCCCATATATGTTTAAAAATAGTATTACTGACTTATAACATTTTAAAAATATGTTCAGAACCTCAATTTCATTGGATCATGATCTGTAGGAAATTTTATCACAAAAGCAACTAAACATCATTAATTTGATGATAATGAAACACAGCTTGCCATCATTTCCATTTTTATTTATTTAAGCATAAAGGATGCCAAGTTTTAATTCAGCATGTACTGACATTTCTGTATTTTGCCTTCTGCATTGATGTGCTTTGCCCATAGCTTCTAAAGAATTCTGAAAACCTTACAAGAACACCAGGACTTTATACAATTGGCAACAAGGGCAATCATTTTTAGAGCTGCAAGATTGTGGCAGTTGCACCTACACGCACAAAAAAAAATGGCCATCTGAGTAAATCAGGCATCGGTCTTTGATTATTAGCTCCATACACGTACAATGGTACTCACATTTGGCTTAAAGGGATGTTGATAACCATACTAACACGATAAAAATAATAGCTGCTATTTACTGATGCCTTTTATGTACCAGTGTTATCCAGGCAGCTCCAGGATTGTTCTAATTAATCCTCTCAACACTGTAAGACAAGTATTCTAATCTCTGCACTATAGCTTGAAGTTTCAGAGTGTTAATTACTTATCATCCCTCTCTCCTAATTCTACCCATTGGAGAATAAATGCTGTACGGCTCACCTATAATAGGATTTCCTCACAAGTTTAAGGTTACATCTGGGATTTACCATGTGATTTATTTAAGTGTTTAACCCTATGCATACAAAATATGCATATGATATATATTTATATATATATAAAATCTGCACAACTGCTTTTGAAAATGTTACTGCTATTATCGAAATTGCTTCATAAAGAGAGATGATTTAATGAGTAGGCTTTTTGGAAAAATCTCTCATAGAAATATCATTAGGCTATGTCATAGCACTGTGAGAGATGGAAGTTGCTCCAAGTTCTTTAAAAAGTTTTTCTTCAGTTTTGAACAAAAGTTTTTATAGTACACTCCAAGGTAAGAAAGACTAGAAATTATGTAAATCAAGAAGCATAAAAAAAATAACCAGAAATGGTCTGGAAATGCTGGCTTTGATTGTGGGGGCACTCCAGTCATATCCATCTTTCTATTAAAGTGTATATCTTAGTTATTCCTGACAACCACAAATCAAACATACACTTAAATCTTGTCCTCATAGAGAAGGCATGAATACAAATAAGTCATAAATTTCTTTTTAATTTTAAAAAGCAAGGGTTCTATGGAAAAATACAGGAAAGGTTATAAAGAAGTAGAAAGGCAACTCCCGAGACATGGTGTGAGTGGGTGTTTAAACAGCCTGGTCCATATGAGACCAGAGTTGGAACGAAGTAGAAGAGAGTGTGGATGGCTTTGAGAAGTGAATCACCAGCATGGTGGTGATCCAGGATCGGTGGGGAGTAAAATGGGTAGGGAGGAAGAGGGTTGGTCATGAACACTCCTGGAGATGCTAAACTTTAAAGAAAAAGACTTATCCCAAGGACGACGAAAAGCCATGATTTTTTATTTTACTTTTTTTAACTGAGGAGTGACTCAATCCTATTGACACTTAGCTATATTTGGCTACTATAAAGTGAAAGACCAGATGGAGGAAAAAGAAGATGGAGAGAGGCCATAACAGAGATAAGAAAGTAAAGTGATAGGAAATTATCATCTAAAGACATTTGCAAAAGAGACAGTTCTGTGGAGAGAAACTGAGAAGGTTAGGATGCCATTGAAAGCTTGCAAATCAAGGAGAGGCGTTTAGGGGCAGGGCTTATCTACCCTCTTACATGCCTCTAGGATCCATAAATGAGAGAAAAACATGCGATACTTGCCTTTTTGAGTTTGATTTAATTCACTTGATATGATAATCTCCAGTTTCACCCATTTCCTCACAAATGACCTAGCTGCATTCCCTTTAAGGCTGAATAAAATTCCAGGGTGTATGTGTGTGTGTGTGTGTGTGTTTGTGTGTGTGTGTGTGTGTGTGTGTGTGTGTGTACTGTATTTTCTTTATCCATCATCACCAACAGACATCTAGGTTGATTCCATAGTATGTCTATTTTGAATAGCTGTGCCATACATGCTGATTAAAAGAGATCACTATGACATGTTGACATGGAGTTTTCAGGATAAATATTCAGAAATGGTATCACCTGATCATGAGGTAGATCTAATTTTAGTTTGAGGGAGAGCCTCCAGATTGATTTTCATAGTGGTTGGACTAATTTATATCCCACCAGAAATTTATCAAGGTGCGATGCCTTTTTTTTTCTCCTGTGTCTTCACCATCTTTATTCATTATTTGTTGTCTTAACCATTGTCATTTTGACTGGGGTGAGGTGAAATCTCAATGAGAGGTGCCTTGGACATTCTCAAAGCACACCTCTCAGTATGTGGGGTCATTTTTTAAAAGGAGGTGATTAGATCTGAAGTACTCTGACCTAACTAATGATAATGACTTATGGTGAATTTGAAAACATTTGAAAAATGCAGTAGGTGGGTCTTCGTTGGCAGAAGCAGGTGACAGGGCATTTTTCCTTTGGGCATGTCTCATCCATCTCTCTTCTTCTGTTCTGTTTCCTGTCCATCAGAATGGGAGCTGCCTCACCATGCCCTCCCTGTCACACAGAGTAAAACCTCAGAAGCCATGAGCAAAATGAAGCTGTTTCTGAAGGTACATGGTCACAGATCTCAGAGTTCTAGAAACACAGAACAGCAAAAGATCAAAGACCAGAAAACTAAGAACCTTTATGTAGACGAAAAAAAATGCTATCGATAAAGTTAACATCATTTCATGATATTAAATAATCCTGCAATAAATTAGGTATAGAGGAAACATACCTCAGCGTACTGAAAGCTAACCAACATCATCCTAAAACTGTTCTATTGAGGTTAAGAACAAGACATTGGTTCGAACTTTCACCTACTTTTACTTAACACAGCCCTAGCCTAGACAACTAGGCATAAGAACAAAACATAAAGGACATTCACATTATAAAGGGGAAAGCCAAAGCCTACCTGTTTGCTGTAGCCATAATGCTTGACTACTTTATTGTGCTCGTATATCTGACACCCTTCTTCACCCTTATCCCTTCCATCTTAATTCTTCTCATCCTCCTAACACTAGTTAGGAGAGAAAGAAGGTTAGAGGGGGAAGGGGACATGGATCTATTTAGACTACTTCCTTCTGATCAGGGCCATTGAGTTCATCAGGGCAAGTCCAATCTAAGTTGTCAGAATATCAGCAGCCAGCAATAGCAAAAGTAGCAAAGGAAATGACAGAAAGCAGCAGGGCCCAGCAGCAACCAGGGGAGCAGCAATTGCCCTGGCCCTTTTTGGGCCTCTCACATTTATACCCTCTCAAGAGTCCCCAGAACTCCAAATGTAAACTATCTACAGCTGTCAAAAGTCATACCCCCTCTTTGGTTGGTGGTTGAGTCTCTGAAAACCCCAAGGGTCAAGGTTAGTTGACTCTGTTGGTCTTCCTGTGGAGTTTCTATCCCCTTAGGGGCCTGCAACCCTTCTCTCTATGTTTCCATAAGAGTTCTCAAGCTCCATTTACTGTTTAGTTGTGGGTGTCTGCTTCTGTCTGAGTCAGCTGCTGGGTGAAGCCTCTCAGAGGACAGTCATGCAAGCATAAGAGAGTATTATTAATAGTTTTAGGGATTGGTGCTTTCCCATGGAATTGGCCTCAAGTTGGGTCACTTATTGGTTGGCCATTCTCTCAAGTCTCTGCTCCATCCCCTGTTCCTGCATTTATTGTAGATCAGATAAATTTTGTGGTTAGGTTGCAGAGACTGACCCACCAACCAAAGAGTATACATGGGCTGGGCCTAGGCTTTCTCACACATATGTAGTAGATATGTAGCTTGGTTTTCTTGTGGGACTCCAACAACTGATGTGGAGGCTATCCCAAACGGTGTTGTCTGCCCAAGGAATATATTCTTCTACTTAGGGTGCTGCATTGTGGGGCCTCAGTGGGAAAGGATGCACCTAGCCCCACAGAGACTTGGTGTGCTAAGGTGATTAGATACCCAGGGCCCCCCACCCTCTTAGAGGAGAAGAGGAGGGGAGATAGGGGGAAGGATTGTGGAAGGGAGTAGTAACCTAGAAGGAGGCATTACTTGTGATGTTAAGTGAATAAATTAAAAAAATATTTAAATAATAAAATTTGAAAATATAAAAAGAAAATGTGTATAAAATTAACACATAAAATGATGACTTTATCTAATAAAAAGAAAAGGTTTATTGCAAAAGAAACCATCCCCGCTACTAGAACAATAAACAAATCATAGTTAGCAGTCGTGAACAACCTGAAGCAGCCTCAAATCCCATACCTGAAATTAAAACAAAAACACAAATACAAAACAGAACTGGTTTTCAAAAGAACCCAAAATTCTCACTTTGCAAGTAACATATTCTTGTTTATAGACAGAGCTGGAGTCAGTGAAAAAATACGTTACAAATAATAAACAAATTGTTTGTTCAATTTGTAGCCTTCCTATGAACTAATTACAAGCTATCTAGAAATTAAATCAAGAAATCAAGAGAATTTCATTTAAAGTGCTACAAAAGCAGCTAAGAAAAATTAACCTAAGATGAAAGATTTCTGTTCTGAAAATATACAAGGCATGGGTGAACGAAATAGAAGAGACATAAGCAAATAGAAAGATAAGCCATTGTCTTGGTAACTTTTCTCATTACAGTGACAAAATACTCATCAAAGGCTGTGAGAAGAAGGGTTTATTTTAGTTGTGGTGTAATAAGTCACAGTAGGGGAGATACAGTGGTTGGAGAATGAGCCAGGCCATGTCATCTCTGCTTCTGGATTGTATTCATTATCATCATCAGGGTGCAGGGAGTGATGAATGCTGGCTCTCTACTTCTTTCTCCTTTCTATTAGTCTCAGATCCCAGCTCATGCAATGGTGCCACACACTCAGACTAGGTCTCCTCATCCGAAGCAAACCTGTGCAAATATTCTTGTAGACATGGTCAGAAGTCAGTCTCCCAGGTGACTCCAAATCCCATTAAGTTGCAATGAAAATTAACAATCACACTTGTGTTCCTGGATTAGAATAGTCTGCAGTATCCAAAGTGATCTGCATATAGCCCCTATTCAAATATCAATGCCTTTCTTTATTGAGATAGAAAAAATGTAAACTTTGTTCAGAGCCACAGAAAACAAAAACCCTTTATCAATCTTGAGCAAAATGAAGAAAGCTAAAGGCATTATACTGTTGTGGTAAATCTCCAACAAAAATATGCCCCAGCAATGAAAACATGACACAATTAATATGAATCCATGCTGTGTGCCTAGATTGGGCAGATCTACCACTACACTACCATCTTCCACATCTATGAGACCCCTTAGAACTTGCTGTTTCTCCAGGCCATGTGCTTCTGTGCTGCTTTTCTGCTTCCTCCTCCTCCTCCTCCTCCTCCTCCTCCTCCTCCTCCTCCTCCTCTGCATCCTCTACCTCTTCCATTTTCTCCTTCTCTCTCTTCACCTTCCCTTTGATCTGCCCAATCATCAGCTCTTTATTTTACAAATTAAGGTGGGAAGCAAGTTTACAAGAAATCACTTGAGTGCTGACTCTTTCCTTGTTGGTAGCCACTCACAGGAGAAAGAAATTAACATCAAATATAATTAGCCCCAGTGCTATCCACAACATTATACTTTCTTATTTCAAAATATACTTCAAAGATATAGTAACTAAATCAATCAGTAAAGCATTGGTGTAGGAACTGATATCCAGGCCAGAAACAGAACAGAAAGGTAAGAAATAATTTATAGTCAACATTTTTCACAAAGGATCTAAGAGTACATAATGAAGAAAGGACAAATTTTCAATAAATGTTGCCAAGAAAATTGGATAATCACATGATGAAGAATCTAAATAGGCTGGTTGCCTTCTACCAGCCACAATATTTAGGCAAATGTCGAATCTGAAGCTATTAAAATGCTAGAAAGAAATATCGAGGAAGTGTTTCAGGATCTTGCCTTTGGAAATGCTTCTTTGAAAGGACTGCCCAAGCATAAAGAGAAAAATAAAACAAATAAACACTATTATATCAAGTTAAACTTCTGCACAGTAAGGAAACAGTTAACATAGCTAAGTACCGTAATATGCAGAATGGGGACAGTCTAACACTATGGCTGGCAGTGAATTAACATTCAGAACTTAAAACCATCTTAAATAATTTAGAAAAAAAAAAAAAGACAAAACTGCAGCTACCGGCTCTCCCTTACAAATAATCCATCTTAAAAACAAAAACAAACAAACAAACAAAAAAACAAGACTGGTGAGATGGCTCAGTAGGTAGGAACACTGATACTCTTCTGGAGGTCTTGAGTTCAAATCCCAGCAATCACATGGTGGCTCACAACAACTTGTAATGAGATCTGACATCCTTTTCTGGTATGTCTGAAGATAGCTACAGTGTACTTATTTATAATAATAGATGGGCTGGAGCTAGCAGGGCCTACCAGAGAAAGCAGGGTTGACTAGAGTGAGCCGAGGTCCTAAAATTCCATTCTCAACGACCCCATGAAGGCTCACAACCATCTGTACAGCTACAGTGTACTCATAGACATAAAATAAATAAATAAATGTTAAAACAAAACATGAGTTACATATGTCTGTTGGCATCTCTCAAAGACAGAGATGAAAATGAAGAACAGGCAGTGTAACAATGCCATTCCTCAGCAAAATGTAGAGCACAGAAGGATAAGGCATCTGTGCTTACTATCAAAAAGACAAAAGGAAGATGACGCTGGGAAGGCAGGGAAAGGGTAACTGCTGTACAAAATGTAAATTTTCACTGACTTCTAGAAATTTGTATTGATGTTCCTAGAGAAACTTAGTAGGACATACATTGCTACCATCTCACTGCCCAAAAGAAACAAAATCGGTATGTCAGAGATATATACACCTTTATGCTTATTACAGCAGTATTTGCAATATACAGACTATGAACCAACTTAAATTCTCATCAATAGAAGAATGGATAATGACAATGGATCATATACAGTCTATGAAATACTACAAATCCATGAAAGAAGAAACCCTTTTCATGTGCAACAACACAGTTAAGAACCAGAGGAATAAATATTCACTGAATAAACGACGTCATGCATGGAAAGGCACATACTGCATGACGTCTGTGGAATTTTCAAATGCGGATGCCATCAAGGTTGAGAGTTGTTACCAGAGGCTGTGAAGGGTACAAACGGTGGGAATGGGGAGGGATTGGTCAAGCGGTACAGTGCTACAGTCAGATGAGAGAGAGAATTCCAGGTATTCTGTAACCTGACGGGTGAATGCAGTTAACAGTGGTGTGCTGTGTAACTCAAGTTAGCTAGAAGAGTAGATTTTTAAATGGATTCACCAGAAGATGTAGTAAATTTAAAGTGATATGTTAATTACCCTAATTAGAGCATTGCCCAATGAATAAGCAAATCAAAATATTCCACCATACATAATAAACCTGCACAGTTATCACTATATGTCAATCACAATGTAAAAATTTAAAGTCCCAGAGTAAATGTTACTTCTGTTTATAACATATTGAAAAGCACCTCTTCCAAAGGTCCTTCTAGGCACCCATGAGCCTTCATTTCATTAGATTAAGAAATGTAGTGAGACTAAAGGAAAGAGAGAGAGCGAGCGAGAGAGAGAGAGAGAGAGAGAGAGAGAGGCACAGAGATGGGGAAGAGTGGAAGAGGAGAAAAGAAAAAAACAGCATCAGAGACACAAAGAGAGAATTGCTCTCATTTGCATATTGAGTAAATTGAAATCTGGGGAAAAAAATCTAAAATATATTTGAGTTGCTAAGAGGAGTCACAAAGGTGATGGGAGATTCTGTGTAAGTTCCTCAGCACTGACAGGAAAAGATACTATCACTTACAGACTTACGCAAGGGTGTCCAGAACTTAATATAATAAAGGTGTTCTAGACTTGGAGGAACGCTGAGCGGTGGTGGCCCATGGCTTTAATCCCAGCACTTGGGAGGCAGAGGCAGGTGGATTTCTGAGTTCGAGGCCAGCCTGGTCTACAAAGTGAGTTCCAGGACAGCTGGGGCTATACAGAGAAACCCTGTCTGGAAAAAACAAAAAAACAAAAACAAGAAAAAAAAAAGACTTGGAGGAAGAAGATAAGAAAATCTTACTCAAAGTCATAAAAACCTGAACAAGTGTTGATCTGTGCCACACCCACAGATACCTTCTCATACACACTTATAAATAGATACGATCTACTGAACGAGTAAAACATTCCAAGCAGCTTCTCCAAGAAGAAAGTCTGATTTCCCTTCATGACCCAGTACAGCTACACGTTATTTCTAGAATGCCCTTTCTATAACAAAAATGAAATAATGTCAAATGAGGAACTGCTTATTGGGGAGCTTGGTTTAGGAGGTTTTGGTCCATTGTGGCTTGGCCCTGTTGCACTGTGCCTGTGAAGACAATGAACATCATAACAGAGAGCACAAGGAGGCAAAACTGTTCCCACCATAGTTGTTGAGAAGTAGCAGGAGCCTCAATGCCCTGGAATGCCATTCTGACTTCTTCCTCCCAAGCCCCAACTCCCATAGCATGTCATGCCTCCTCATGAACAAGCCATCAAAGAGTGAGCTTTTGGGGGAACACTTAAGATCCAAAGAATCACAAACCCTTACTGATTTGAATGCTTATGAGAAAAAAAATACTTTTCTAATATATAGGGGGAAATGTGGAAGAAAATTATCAAGTTACTCAGATAATAGAAGAATTTGAATGTCTTTATTTTTTAGAGAAAAAGAGACAGGTCAATAGAAAAACATTGAAAAAGATTATCATATAAAGAAGACCTTCAAATATAACCCAAGAATTGTAGATAATACTACGTGGAGAATCCAAACAGATCAGAACAAAGTAAACAGATTTCAAGAGGTTGGAAAGCAAGGTCCATGGTCCAAATTTGTTTTTGTGAAGTTCTATTGGAACACAGCCATTGTGTGAAGCTTTGACACTGTGCTAAAAAGGTTTAATTTTGTGATGTACCTACAAGCTATAAGGCCTAAGTTATTTGCTCTGATTTTTTAGAAAGAGTATTTGCCAACTCTACGTATAGTAATTCAGAACACAGTAGTACAGTTACTGATATTAGAATATTTATACTATTGGAAGCTAAAAGTTTTCTTCTTAGAATCTTTATATTCTTGTTTATTGGTTTTACTTAGTAATAATTCTATTAATGTTTATCAAGTATACATACTGTATGTGCAAAGTATGTAAATAGCTCATGCTTCTACACTGGATTAAAACAATCTCCCCTCATATCACTAAAGTAGTGATCAAATGCAAGCATGCCAATTTAACATACATTAAGTCATGCAACTGCTCTATATATTCTAAGTTCCAAATGTAATTCACACTTTTTATAAATAGAGGAGCTGGGAATTGAGCCAAAGTCCCCAAGCTCAGTGCTCGGTCATTGTAGTACAGGCTCCTTTCCTGTGGTGGAATTCTTAGGGAACTCACAAACCAGAACATAAAAGTTATAACAGAGGAAATCACGTTCTGTGATAAATACTACCAGTATATGGGGAAAAATCTGGAGAAACAGAGGTATAAAGATCCATCTTGAAGGACCACTCACGAAAGGTAAGATCTGACTTGGACTGAACTCTAGCGTTGTGTAGCAGGTGCCCATTGGGATAAAAATAAAGGACTTTGCATGCGAAGAAATGGGACATGTAATGCTACAGAAATGATGTCATAGATTGTAGATGAAAGAATAAAGCTTGCAGTGACCTCAGCATTAGTGTGTATGGAGGTGAAGGAAACCAAAGTGGAATTAATGGTAAAGAGCTCAAAAATAAATGGCAATCATACTGTCCAAAAATAATGGACTCATGGCTCATGAAGTCCTTTTTTCTTGCCACAAGAATGAGAGTCATTTGGCAGATGTTGACATTTCTGAGAAATTATGACTTATTGGATAGATAACAGATATTTTATTGGAGATATTTAGGTTGAGTCTGTTAAAGAATCAAATAGTCACAATAGCTTTATGCTCTATAGCATGGAATATCTGCCATGGAGGCGATACAAGAGGTTTGTTAGCAATTTAACATGAGCTGATGTGTCCAAACAAGGGGACTGGGGCAGTGAGGGAGCTGCACCTCAGAGCACTGGGCATATGGCTTTCAGTCCTTTCCAGACAGAAGGTGAAGAGATCCAAATGAAGATGTGTAGTAGAGTCTCCTTTTTGTGTTCCTGGGATTGTGAAATGGTCTGCTTGCATGGTCATGAACATACTATAGGCCAAGAGCATGAGATCTACAGAGAACTCGTGCTCCTCTCCTACAAAGCTAGATGGCATCTGGGTCCCTCTCACTGACCAGTTCTTGTTCATTACTCAGCTGTATTAGTGAATATAAAGCCTCAGACAGATAAATACACCAATGAATACTGGACTCATTACTGCTAACCGGAAATACAAGGCAAGAGACATTATTCTACAACATCATCTGTAAACACCATTACACTCAGAGAGAGTTCCCAGCACCAGCTCTTCCAAGATGGCTAACAAGTCTCTGCACAGGGCCGGAACACAACTCTTGAGTGGGAAAAGGTACATGTCTGTCATAGGAAAGCCACTGGATGGAAGGTTGTGGTCAGTGAATCCTTCATACCTTTGCTGTAGGCATGGCTTTTCCCCTGGGGTCTTTGAGATTACGAACATATGTGAGGAGAAGCATCGCTGGCTTGAATTGCTGCTGCATAGAAAGTAATGAGTTATTAAGATTACTTGTGTCTGTCGAGTTAGAGACTGAATACTATAATCATGTTCCTGGGTAGGAAAAAAGAGAGTAGGTACAGAGAGAAGAGAGGAGAGTGAAATAAATAACCTGCACATGGGGAGGAAAGAGGGGGAATTTTGGAGAGAAGATGCCAGTTAATCTGGTTTTGAGTAGGTCTGATGTTATTTATTAATCAAGTAAGACATGATTTTTATTATAGCTCAGATAATCTCAGATGATAATGGTGATGAAGAAGATGATGATGGTGGTGGTGGTGATGATAATGATGATGATTAGTGTTACTATTGCTACCACCACCACCACCACCACCACCTCCACCACCACCACCACCACCACCACCACCACTATTACTACTATTTTGCAGCAGTTTTTCATTTAGCCTAGGTTGGTCTTAATCTGGCCAAAGACAGTCCTAAACTTCTGACCTTCCTCCCTCTGCCTCCCAAGTCTGGGATTACAGAGATGCACTACCAGGCCTCCTTCACCTCAGATTTTAAAGGTATATTTGATATTATAGTATCTATCTGTGATGTGAGTATTCCTTATTCCTAACAAAAGACCACATACATTCACCTGGAACACTTTAAGGAACACAATCTCTTGATTCCTGAAGGTAACCTGTAACTGTTGAGGCTAGGATTCAAGTTTACAGTTCTTCACGTGGAGCTCACATCTGACTGTCCCCAAAGCAAATCAGTCAACCTCATTTCCATCTTACATGATACATGTGGATTCATGTGTGCCTATGTTTTGGTCAAGGGCTGGCTGAATGTGAAAGGCTTAAGTGGCGAGAATATCTGTTTCAACCTCAAATGAAATAGAGTGTTGCAAGTTTCCTTCATCTTCTTGTATTTGATTTTGTTCCACAAGTGATACAAAACTCCTTGTTTTGACAGCTCATTACAGAAATGAGCACAGCTCACTTGCCAGCTCATAGAATCCCAATTATAAATTGTTCTTTTAATAGCACTACACTTTTGACTAGCTCAGAATGCTTTTTATCTTGTCTTCATGTATATTACTATAAAAATTAAACCAAGTAACTGGTGTTAGCATATGGATTTTCTACTATCAGAATGATAAATGTAAAATTGCTGATCAATGTATAAGTAGGATCTTCCCTGCTGTGCCATGTGCAATGACCTCTTTCTAAATAGCTATATTCATAGTTTATCTTGAGAAGCCCATATAAAACAAACATTCAGGGCTTTTTCTGCCATGGCAGATGCTTGACATCGTGTCCTAGATTGGCTTGATCTTGCAAGTGTAGGAACTACACTCCCTACATACATGTCTTTCTTTGGAACTAACTGCCAGTCTGTCTTCAATTCTTTTTTTGTTTGTTTTGTTTTGTTTTGTTTTGTTTTGTTTTTTTGAGACAGGGTTTTTCTGTGTAGTCCTGGCTGTCCTGGAATTTACTCTGTAGACCAGGATGGCCTTGAACTCAGACATCTGCCTGCCTCTGCCTCCAAAGTACCGGGATTAAAGGCGTGCGCCACCACGCCCGGCTCTGTCTTCAAGTCTTAAAACTTTCTGACTACTACTAGTCTTTTCACTGGGCTTCTGTTATCTTTACATCTGGTTTTAGACATGTGACTCGTTTGCATCGGCTATTCAGCTTCTTACACGCACACATCCTTTCTGTGCAGCATCAGAGCTTGTGGGACATGCAACAAATGTGCTAGGAGCTGAGCTGGGTTTTTGCATTCCAGTCAAAAGCTGTAGCAGAAATGGATGCCTTCTCTTCCTGTCCTTTCTACACCTTCCTATTTGAAATGTTACTGGATGGTAAGGTATGCAGATGCCATACTTACTAGGGTTTGCTGGACAACAAACCATTCCAAATTTATCTGATTGATTTACCTAACTCCTGATTTTATACATAACGATTCTGGCTGGGCTTAGATTGATGAGTCTTTAGATTCTGTCCAATTGACACTTGTATCTGGAGTCAGTTGCCGGGTCAATGAGAAACTGCTTGGTTTGCAGAGTGGGTAGAGTGCACAGTTGTGGTCCCCATTTCTATTCCACAAGCTCTTTCATTGTCCAATAATTTATCTTGGTTAGGAACAATAGAAGAATATGAATGGGAGTGTCCAATTTCTCTCCAAGCTCGGGCTCCAAACCTGTGAAACCTTGCCCCCCAGACCCACTGAATTAACCCAGGCAAGATGCCACGCAGTCCAGACTCAGGGGTTGTACATTGAGTTTTGGACTCTTGCTGAAAGACATGTACAAGAAATCATGTCCATTTCTTCCATCTGTCACAAATACCAAGATGGCTATGGGACCACCTATAACTCTTGACTTCCTGCAGCGTAACTGATAGATGTCTTTATGGTTTAACTCACCAGGGGATGCTGTTTTTGTTCTAGTGAAGGAGTTCTAGTAGCTGACTACCAAGCCAAGGAAGGAGCCTTTTAGAAAATAAATGATTCACGTTAAACTCTAGCTCAGAACCCCCACACTCTTTGAGCTACTTTCAGTACTGATCTGGTACACAGGTGGCTCTTTTTTTTTTTTTCAGTCAACTTTGCAGAGAATCAGCATTTCTCAGGTCTGTGCTTAACTTCCACTTTGAACTATCTGCCTTGAAGCTCCTGTCGAGTGATTGGGACACTTCCCATGCCCAGCTGTGTGTGTGTGCTGGTCTCATAGCAAGACTCAGAAAATGCCAGCATGGATCATGTTCCTTTTTCCATTGCCTTTTCTTCCCTGGCCCTTTTCTGTCCTCCAGCACCTGCCTTTCTGCCTAGTGTGCAGCTGCACACAGACTTTGCTAATTGAATACAAGGATAAAATTTTAAACAAGACACAATAAGGACTGTATCAACTAGACAGTCATTTGTCTTAACAAATATCTATTCTTAGATTTCACAGATCCCAAGGAAGAACAGAAGGGCTCCAAGTAATTTATATCTCATTATGAAGTTGTTTTAATCATGTTCCTACATTGGTGAACTTGATGTCTTAACATCTGCCTTACAGGTATGTGCTAGATACACTTTGTTCTGGACAATCAATAAAATGCCACGGGCACCTTGTCTGGGTTTTTTTTGAAATGGAATTTTCTTCCCGGGAGGCATGGTTTTCAAATATACCCCAAGTATTCCAAAGTCTACAAAGAGAACCAACTTTTTATCAACTACTAATATTTGAGTTACTATAAACCTGTTTTAATAATGTCAAGGTTGAGGCTATTATACAACCAGAGGCAGCCCTCCTGGGCCTAGGAGTGTGCTGAAATTAATTACTATGCTGGGTCCTAAGCTTATGAACCCAGAGTTTCTATCTTGATATCTTATTCTCACAGGAACCATCATGAAGGACCTTGGTCACCATAATAAACCTGAACTGATATTTCTTCTTGTGCTCTGCCATTCATGTATTCATTCATTCATCGTGTCTGTCTGTCTGTCTGTCTGTCTGTCTCTGTCTCTCTATCTCTGTCTATATGCCTCTGTTTAAATCTCTGACTCTATCTCTCTCTGTTTCTCTCTCTTTGTTTCTCTCTCTCTGTTTTTCTCTCTCTCTTTCTCTCTCTCTCTCTCTTTCTCTGGAGGCATTTCAGTGTCCTTTCAGTTGTCATGATTTTGTGGTCCTCAGGCTTCACATCACCTAAATAATAACAAGCCTATTCAACCAGAGCTATTTCCACTGCCCAGAGGAAGCTGAAGTAAACCAAAGGACAGGTTTTCTCCGTGCTTAGAAGTACTTAAAACAGAATGGACCACTGTGAGCAGACACGAACCCAGAATTTGTCAGCAAAATGAAGTGCTCCATAAAGAATTCACTTAAAAAGAAGAGGGAGGCCCTAGAAGGGAAGGGAAGAGTAGAGAATCAGATTTGACCCATTTGTTGTGCTGTGTGGATATGTAAATGAGGTTGGGCAGAAACTGCCTTCATGTCTCCCATTTTGACTTCAGAGTCTCACCAACATGACCATCTAAAGACAAGCTGAACAAGGACAACAGGACAACAATAGACACACTAAGAAGGACAGTGTGATGGGGGAGAACCCCCGGAGGCCTCAACCCTACACAAAACAAACAAAAACAACCAAATTAGAACATCACAGAGAATGAGAGAAACATTCCTCCTTAGGGGCGAGCACACTTACTGGTTGTCTAAATATATATGAGGAACATCAAGTAGACCGAGCAGGTTGTACTTATGTATTTAGGAATACATACTAAAAAAAAAAAAAAGGTGATGAAGTTGCAAAAACTAAAGGGGAGGGAAGAGAAGGAAAGGAGACATGATGAAATGATATTAAACCTCAAAAAGTAGAAAGAACCTATTCTAGTTAATGCTCATATATAGCTAAAGCTGAGAAACAGTGGAATGCAGGCTTTCTGTTCAAGGAAGACCAATGGAGCAACAGCACCTGTCACTACCTAGGAAAGCAGTGTCCTGTAATCAACCTGTACTAGTATGGAAGATCCAGTGTATGTCCCTTCTTGGTGTTCACTGATGCTTGGTGGGTAGCTGAAATAGAAGAGTATGGTTATAATTGATAAACTCCTTCTGATCCCAGATCAAGAGCGAATATTTACCAGCACATCTTAGAAAGCAGAACATCTTAGAAATTAGCATCTCAGTCTCCCTGTCCTCAATCAATGCTTTTCTAATTTGAATATTCATGTGAACGGCCCAAGACTCTTACTAGGATGGTCAAACTTTCAGCAGGTGTTCAAGGCACTTTAAAAGGCACCTTCATGCTGTCTGCAGTTGATCACCTGCTGACAGAGGAAAAATTAGTTTTCTCCAGTGGAATCTCACTGAGTATATTAACTATACTTCCAGCTCAGGCCCCATGGCCAGGAGTAGATGGTCAACACAAAACAAACTCTTGAATTTTTAGAGACCTTTTGTGTCATTTTACTTTGTTCGTTTTTATTTTTTTTCCTTATTGGTCATATGCTTATATATTATTAGTTTCTGTTTTTGTGGTTTTGTGGTGGTGGTGGTGGTGGTGATAGTGGTGGTGTGTGTCTCTCTGTGTGTGTATTTCTTGGTTTTTGGTTTTTTAAGAGAGAGAGAAGTCCTGGAGTTGAATGTGTGGGGAAGATCTAAAAGGAGTTGGGGGAGAGAAAGCATGATCAGAATACATTGCATGAAAAATGCCAATAAATATATGCCACTTTATAGAGCAACCATGAGGAATAGAATCCAAAACTCTCAGTGGATGACTAAAGCCATGAAGAAGAGAGTCCACAAAATAAATATTGCATTTTGAGACATGAGACTAAAGCCTGCATATATTTAATTTTCCTTTTTTTCCTTTTTCATGATTTCATAGGTGCAGACTTATTCTTGCCAGAGATTTTAGCATTTTTTTTTCATATTAAGTCAAGAACTTTCACCTTTTTAGTGAAAGAAAGCACCTTCTGGCTTCCTTTGCCTGTCCAAATGGGCAGCATGATGATGACTTTTGTACTTTGAAGTCATTATTAGGTAAAGTATGGGTTCCCTGAATACAAATGTTGAGACACTCTAGCAATCCAATATCTCACGAATGGGCATGTAGCAAATGTAGCTACATATGGCTACAATGACCAAAGGGATGGCCTGTGTTCTGGGATACTGAGAATGATGGCACAATTTAAACGCGAGAAGTTGTTCCTGGCTGGCATTTCTCATCTGTTTCTTTGATTAGAACTGTCTTTGGGTGCATGTTATTGTAGCAAGTCAAACTGCAGCTAAGGGGTTCAGGGATTGTGTGCTGCTGCTGTTGTGCAGTAACCACATCGAGTTCCCTTTCCGAATGTCCCCTAAGAAGTCTAGGTCCTTAGACCCACTTCTTCACTTTAGCTTACATTGGTTATGTTACTCTTTGCTCTCACTGCTAAAATTAAATACAATCTCTACTATGTTAAGAAGAAATAACTATTCTGCTTATTTTATTCCCTAAATTCCACCCAGAATTCTCTTGGGGGTGGTTCTTTAGTTACTTATTTCTTCTATTATCACCAATCCTTTTTTTTTTTTTTTTTTGGTATAGTAGACTATCACAGTCCAGGCAATTTATAAAGAATAGATATTTAGGTTCTGGAGAGCTGACTTTGGGCTGAAAGCTCTTGCCAGATGAGCATGAGGACAGGAGTTTAGGTCTTCATAATTATAGAAAGCCAGATGAGGTAACACTGGTCTCTAATGCCAGCACTCCTACTACTGATGTGAGGGGCAGAAGAATACTTGGAAGCACAGCTGTAAAGAAGAGAGCTAGTCTCAAGAATATAGATGGTCAAGATGGACACCCAAGGTTGTATTCTGACCTTCATGTTCAGCAAAAAGATGAGGAAGAAGAAGGGGCAGGAGGAGCAGGAGGAGGAGACAATGATAGGATCAACAACATCAAAGAAAGAAAGAAAGAGGAAGACGAGAGGAAGACAAATCAATTTGACCATTGGTTCCAATGGCTGGTGGTTCATCTCAAGCATGAGAGAATGGTTCTTCATATGACATCATTCATGACAGATGCGGGGAGTCCGAGAGAGGACAAGAAGCAAAGAACAAGTGAAGAGCCATCATAGTTTCTATCACAAAAACACTCTGGAGTTTATAGTCCCAGCATGTGAGAACATGGTGCAGTCACGAGGACAGAGCCGTTGCCATCTGACCAGCTTCTTTGGGCCTCAGCTTTCAACACCATCACACTGGGGACTGAGTTTCTAACACATAAGTTTCATAAAAACATTTCAGCCAGAGCAGTCACCAAGGTCCTAGCTGACTCACTGTGTGCTTTATGTTCCTGAAAAGGTGGATAACGTGAATTCATCTGTGACCCCCGTACAAAGCAAGGCCTAGTAGGAACTCAGCGAATGTTCATTAAATCTGTAGATTGCTTTGGATTCATCAAGAAGCTTCTAAAACTGTAGTTATCTCTAATAACACGTATCTGGAACAAATGTGTAGGGAAACCCTCGTAATAGGTCTAAATGAGAAAAAGGGGTGCTTTTCTGGCTATGATCTCTGCCTAAGTACTCAGGGATAACTGAAAATTAAAGGCCATCGCTGCTTGTTTTGTTGAATAATACATCTGCAAACCAGAAAACTGCATGTCTATTTTATTTACCAGCACAAATGCCCATTTGCTCACAGACATAGCTGTTTGCAAGCAAATTTTGTTCCCATGCAAAACAAATGTAAATTTGGCATTAAACAAGTGCCAATTATTTTCTGAATGTGGAAAGGAAAGGAAGGGCGATTTAGGCTCTGGACGAGGAAGCAGAGAAGGCGGCCTAGCTCAGCTGCACAGGGCTTTTTCATCACAAGGAGTGAATGTTTAATCCGCTTAATTGGGTGGGCATTCACTGTCAGTGAGCTGAGGCCCAGTGTTCCGTGTCATTTTCTTTCCCTGGGAGATGGCTGCTGTGACCTTCGACAGTCTCTTCCACGGGCTGCTGGAAAACAGGAAGCTAATTTGGGTTTGTTCTCATGTTTTTTTCATGCGGTGGAGAGAATTCGTTTGATAAGCCCTGTGTCAGTTTTTATTGTGAGGCCTGATTACTGTGATTAATTTTAATACTACTAGTTACCATTTATTAGAGGCCTCTGAGATGCCAGGCAGAAGGCTGCTTAAGGCTTTGTGTCTCTAACTGAAGTGTTAACTCTCACCACAGCCTTGGAAGTGACATGCCATGTGCCTTTTGTGCAGCACAGGAGTCAGAGGCTTGCCATCAAGTCAGATATAGGCCACTGTGGCTGATATGTGCACGGGACTTCCCCAGGCCTCTGGCTTGTCACTCTCCTTACATAGACACTTTCCCTTTTTTTCTGTTCTTCTATCTATCTATCTATCTATCTATCTATCTATCTATCTATCTATCTATCTATCATCTGTCTATGTCTATCTATCTATCTATCTATCTATCTATCTATCTATCTATCTATCTACTTATCTATCATCTGTCTTCCCCATTCTCTGGGGACTTATATATAATACATATAATACATATATGTATTACCATATATGTATTATATATGATATAATACATGCAACAGACTATACAGTGAATTATTTTTTGTTTTTCCTTTTCTAGAAATAGATATGCATTCAGTGATACATAAAGTGCTAACTTGTGCTAGATAATCCAACAGGCACTGGTTACTAAGCTGTCAACAAGGAAGTTAAGTCCTGGCCTCTTTGAATTCTATGCATCACCTAGTGTATACCCGGTGCCATTCTGGAATCTGAAGCAGTGAACAGAATCAGGCTTACCATCTGCACGTGGGTGTTCACGAACAACTGGAAATCTGTAATTAATCTCCATGGAAATAACAGTAGTATTCACTGAACATTTATTATGTGTGGGACTTTCTTAAGCTCTTTACAGATATTAACAGAACCAATTTTATTGTTTTTTTTTCCTTCAGTTTGGTGAAGGAAGGGAAAAAAGAGAGAGAGAAGTAAATTGTGTCAAGTAAATGCTTATAGTGAATGGGAGTTACAATGTAAACGCAGAAAAAAAAAAAGTCCCAAGTTAAAGTTTCTCATGCTGAAGGAAGCTCTCTCAAAAATACTAACTGAACACAGAAAAAACTTTTCACGGGCAAAGATGACCTCTGAAGATTTCTACTTAGGAGCAGAGAATTGAATATCACCAAAATGTCTAACAGCGGTGGGAGAATCCTAAGTAAATGCTTGTGTATTAAAATGTTGCCGGGTCTCAACAGCCACCTATAAGAGCAAAATGTGTTCCACACTCCTTACTGTCAGCATCTATATGCATCTGGCTGCATGTTCTCAGAACAGATATTTAGAATGTCTTTCTGCCTTTCTTCTGAAAAAAATATTTTGGGGAACTTCATGCATGAATGTAATGTAATTTTTCAAAAATTGGTTTGTTTTCATTTATGTTCATTTCATTTCATGTATGTGCACATACCCTGTGCATGCAGTACCTATACAGGACAGAAGAGGACGCTGGATCCACTGGAACTGGAGTTGTTGAAGCGTGAGCGACCTTGTGGGTGCTGGAAACCGAGCTGGTTCCTCTGGCACAGAAACCAGTTAACTCTGGTGGTTTGGTCAATCTCTCCCCAAGTCCACTTCTGCTTTTAATTTTGTTTCTTCTGTAGGCTCAACTACCTTTTTCATTCTTATTTCCTCATCAAAAACACTCTCACTGATACTGTGAAACCTGAGAATCACGAAGTGAAAAGATCAAGTCCACGATTGTCCAATTAAAGCAAGCTGTGTGTGTGTGTGTGTGTGTGTGTGTGTGTATGTGTGTATGTGTGTGTGAGGGAGAGAGAGAGAGAGAGAGAGAGAGAGAGAGAGAGAGAGAGAGAGAGAGAGACCCGGGACTGACAGAAGGATGCCTCAACCTAACTCAGGATTTGAGAAACCAGCAGTCACTGGCCTCTTGATGTCCCTTTTATAGGAGATATGAGGTGTTCACAGAGGTGAGAGAGTTGGCTTTTATACTTCGCTTTAAGGATGAAATGAACGAGACAGAACAAGGCTAAGGATGTTTACATAGTGTGAATAGGGTTGCGGTTTACATCGGATCTAAAAAAACAGGAACTTATTCTTAATTCCAAATAAAACCCTTCTTTTACAAGAACTTAACACAGGGCAAACAGAGACTTTTTTCTTTAACTAGGATTTAACACAGGACAAACCAGGAATGTCTTCTTAATTTCAAATAGAAACTTTAACTTGCAAGGCTTAACACAGGGCAAGTAGAAATTTATTCTCAACTGTCTTAAGTGCAAATAGAACCCTGCAAGATACATTGTTTCTGTTTTGGTCTCCCAATATATAAACTAAACATACTGATGGCATACCAAACTCAGGAATCATAAAGAATGGAAACGTGGGAGCCAGAATGAGATAGTTCCTTTCCTCTAATTAATTACAGGTTTCCCATGATAATGAGAGGAGGGGTGAGTCAGATATTATAGCCCACTCTCCTATTGATATTTATAGTCTTGCCAATGGTTTCTTTGATCCAGTTTGAAGTAGATATTACCTTGTTACCCATAGTATAAGGTCATTCCAATCTAATCACTTCTTCGATATGATCCCATGGACAACGAAGAAAAAGCAAAAGAGGCAAAGGAGAAGACAAGGATGTCCTGTTTCTGCTGGCAACACCATAAGCTGGAACAGGGAGAGTCTTTTGGTTTTATTAGGAGGGCAATGTAGTAAAATGGCCCATTTTTAGTGACTTACACAACTTGTTTTTTTTTTCCTTAAAACAAAACAAAACAAAACAAAACAAAACAGAATAAAATTGTGCATTCTCTGTAAGATACACCCAAGGCCAGACCTGTGTTTAACCTCAGAAAAACACCAGCAGCTTAGAAGGGATCATTTGTCTATCCTTTGGATCGATCACTTCCTCGCCCTTTCTCACCGGTGCTTTCTTTGCCTGTTCATCTAACCTTGAATTATTGCTATAGGTGAATGTCCTTAAAGCTATTTGGAAGGAAAGCAGGGCATAAATAAACTAATTAAAATATGACTTTTCTTAGATCTCGTATTTTCCTCTCTTATCCTGTTATTCCAAATCTCACTCATTTTCTCTCACCATAGGCCTCACCTGCTCACGTCTGGTGATTATTTTTCTCTGGACAGAAAGTAAACAATTAGGAGTTGAGGTGGCTAAAAGACTCCCACTCCTTGCCTAGGGCAGGCAACTTCAGTTGAATTCTGACTTGGGGAAAGAACCAGCAGCTTGAAAGAAGCGGATGCTGCAGGGGCCAGCTCAATCCCCGGGTTCTGAGAGCAAAGGCCAGTTTAGCCAGAAGTTGACTAGAAGCTAAATTTATAGGTCAAGAAGATATGATTTGTAAAATTAAGTCAGGTTGCCAGGTTAGGCAGAGTGAAGATACATGCATCCTAAAGACAATAGTCAGAGTTAGAGGCCAAGGGAGCTGCTGAGATGCTCGGGAACCAAACCACAGCATGTGTAGACAATGCCTTTTACCAGAGAAATTCCTTTCCCCCCTTCCTGGGGATTTCCATAGACATCATTCCCACCCTTTTTTTTTTTTTTTTTACTGAATGCAACTTTTCTCATTTCTTGTAACTTTCTCGGATTTCACAAGAATTTTATTTTGTCTTCTTTTGCTATGTGTTTGGGGTTTTGGTTCAAGGCCAATGTAATACAAGGCTTAGTCTCATATTCCTCATTTAGCTGTTGATGGCCTCGAGCCCCTTCTGCATCCACCTTGCAGTACAGGGATCACAGGTCTACTCCATCATGTTTAGCTTTTCTCAGCCAGGTACCAGAGATGGAGCCGTGAGAAGAGTTCCTTGTGTATTTGATCTCTGGGCTGCAAGACTTTCAGAGACAGAAGCTGGGTTTTCTAAGAATAGATTCAGACTTCTGAAGGGGATCCGTGTTACTCTGTGTCTCCCCCATGCCCCTGCGGATGGCACATGAAAGCGTTCATCGAGAAGGAGCACGTTTCATCCCCAAACTGGCCCCAAGCAATTTCTAAGAAACGGTTGTCATTTCTTTAAACAAATGTGCTCAGCATCCCTTGTAATGCTAATAAAATTATTATGCAGAGGAGAGACTTCTCAAGTCTACTGATAATTTTCTTTTTTCTTTTAAACATCAAAAAGAATATATATATATATATATATATATATATATATATATATATATATATATATATACACATACATACCGCCCACCAGACTTTCCTTTAAATGCTTATAGGTCTCTGTTTCAATCTCAGGTGGACACACCAAGCATCTTTGTTCATTCATTCATTCATTCACCTAAGAGAACCATAGAGTGAAAAGCGTGATTTGCCAGTAACTGTATCAATTCCTTTATAGTTTATTAACAGTTGAGAAGCCATTTTGCATCAATTGCCATTCTAGATGGAAAGGATCAAAGGACCAGCCTAGAGCCTGGGAATGTGGCTCAGTGATAAAGCAGTTGCCCATGAGTGAATGAAGCCCGGCATTCAACAAAGCAGACACAAAGGACCATCTCTACAGAAGGTCACAGGGAAGGTAATACATGATACAGTGGAGCTTTAAATATGAAGGTGACTAATGATTTCCCAAGATGGGGAAGGACATCTGTGGAGGATTTCCCCCGAAATATCGAGGCAGTGAGGCCCATGACATAAAAGAAAAAAAGGTTTCTAACATCAGAGAGGGAGTACTAAGCCACAAGTCCATTAGAGAGCTAAGGTCATTTGCCCATGTATAGAGAGATAAGAGATGGAAAACACCACGCAAGGCAGTGACAGAATCTGTGAATCTATCCTCAGGTTTAATGAATGATGCACATCTTCTGAGAAGTGACAAAGTGACTCTACTTTGCCAGGAGGAGAGTTACTGCCTGTTACTGCGTTCATAGAGTAGAGAATCATCAATAAGACAAAAACAAAAACCAAAAAACCAAAACAAAACAAAAAGCAGATAAACAGAATTATGAGCCAGGCTGGCATCTGGTGGTCATTCTATTCTAGGATCACCCACCACCCCTACACAGTATCTTCAGAGGATTATATCACTCCAAGAATCTTCTGAAAGGTGGACGCAATCTAACTGCTCCTTTCTTAGGAAGATGGGCAATCTAATCCACAATGGAACGTTCCTGAAGTTATGGTACAGCAGGAGTCAATTGGAGTGTTCAGGCAGGGTATAATTCTTCATTTTTGATCATTTACAAGATATGTGTTTTTATCTTTAAAACTAAATTCTGGAATTCTTTTCCAAATTCATTTCCTTAGCAGTTCCTAGCACCACAAAGATGTTTAAAAAATGTATTTGTAAAACTGGATTCAATAGACAGTTAGGAGATATGAGCAGATTCCCGATGTGGGAAAACAGAACTCAGTTTGGGTGTGAGAGCTCTATGCTTCCGTAATTCTCATACAGTGAAGAGGGCTGGCCCGGGGCATCCCCATGCATGGCATGACTGATCTGCCATGCGTGATATTTAACAGTTTTCAGCAGAGGTACATCTTGACCCTGTGTTTGTGGGACAAGTTTTCTCATCACAAGCCTTTCCAGAAGAACACGAGGGGAACTTGACTTCCCTGTAACATTCTTTTAAAACACACTGCCGGGTATATGCTGGGAGTGGGGTTCCTCTCCATCCATTTCTGTTATCTTTAAAGACCAGTGTTTCTTAAACTTCAAATTGATTCTTCTAGGATATTTTAAACTTCCCACTATATTGTTCTTTATTTTTTGTTCCTTTGAGATTAGAAGAATGTTCCCTTCTGGTGGTTCTCTTAACTTTACAATATCTCTTTCTTTTTTTTTTTTTTTGGTTTTTCGAGACAGGGTTTCTCTGTGTAGCCCTGGCTGTCCTGGAACTCACTTTGTAGACCAGGCTGGCCTCGAACTCAGAAATCCGCCTGCCTCTGCCTCCCAAGTGCTGGGATTAAAGGCGTGCGCCACCACGCCCGGCTACAATATCTCTTTCTTGATCAACTGTGCCAATCGTTCCCTCTGCATGGTACTTAGTAAACTAATTCCTTGAGGTAGAAACTGCTATTATTCCCTCTTTACACACGCAAAAAAAACATGAGATTTGTATCACAAGGCTAGCACTTAAAATAGCATCCACTCATTGGATTTCTGTTTCTGCGTTCCGTTCCTACCCATGCTTCTGTTTCTCCACTTAAGTTGAGTCAGATCATAAAGAATCTTGGAGAACTTTCCAATAAAGAACACACAGCTAAAAATCCTTTATCCTTCCATAGGATTTGCAGCGAGTCAGATACAACCCTTGAGCTTCATTTATATTAAACTCTTTAAGGCTCCTGGGAGGTAGGTTCAGTTAAGAAAGTTAAGCAATTGGCATGTCTCTGTAGATAACATGAATTCCAAACTATTTTTGAGAGAGAGTTGGGAGGAGTGTGACAACATTCAACTACAGTAAAAATATAAATTCCGGGGCTAGCTAGATGCCTCAGCAGTTAAGATGGCTTTCTACTCTCCCAGAAATCCCAGTTTAGCTCTCAGTACCCATGCTAGGCAGCTCACTTGGGCATATGTAGTCATGTGTACATACCAACACACAGACACCAGCCTGCCACTATACCACTAAGGATGGTATAGATTCAAACTGCCAAAGCCCTAATCCAATCTGTTTGTGTTACATGGGTTGCTGAGTCATTACTCTGTTGCAGTAGATGATATGGGAAGAGTCAGGGATGGGTGAGAGAGTGCTACTGTAGCTACTGTAGCTAGCCAGGCAAGGAAGCAAGCAAGCGCATATACACAAAATATGTATTTTTTCTTCCAAAAAATATGGGGCTAGATGGGAGGGATTGTATGATACAGATGACTAGGCTGTTAAAGATGTCATCTACTCATAAAATGGCCAAAGCCCTAATTAAGGGTAGGGTTAGAAATAATATGAGGTGGGAATGAATGTAGATTTAATGTTAAGCATTTCCTAACTCTGCAAATGCAATGGGTGGTTCACTGAAGGTGGTGGGAGACAAAGAGTCGCTGTTTGGGAGAGTCTTTGTCTGAGAGACTCCATAAGCAGTGTGTTTAGCTGTATCTTGAAATTTGGGTATTTAGCCTCTCACTCTGGCTCTGCGCCCTGTGAGTCTTAATTAACACCGTTCTCCTGGGTAAGCGGTTACCCTGCCAGGAGCTACCCTGGCCTCTGCTGTTTTCTGCAGATGATGCTTGCTGCGCTGTCCCCCTTTGCCTTGCAGCCCAATCTGGCCAAGGGAAGGTTATTTCAGCTGCTGGCTCGGTGGCCACTCCACGATTGCTGCTCAGCGACATGGCAACACCCTTCCCCTTCTGCCAGGCACCAGCTGCTGCATGCTGGGAAAAGAGGAACTTAAAATTGTTCTTGGCCGAGTCTTTCAGCAACTTGGCAGCCCCGAACTCATGGATATTTTGATACTTACCACACTCTGCCCGTTTCACCTACACTTTCTTGACTGATACTAAGAGGCTGCAACTAGTATTAGCTCTGGTAAGTGTAGCTTTTTCTGGTGGATTAACTTCATCGTGTTGCTTATGAGAGAAGCTCACTTCTCTTACTTGGCAGTTAACACGTTTGTATGTTATGCCCACTATAATTATTACAGAATTACGTGGGATGCTGCAGACATAGGCTGAATGAAACATATTTTGATCTTAAGGAACTCTTAGGTTATTTGAGGAATAGAGGAGGGACTTGATGAATAAGGAACGGCTTATACAGCAATGAGACACACAAGGTATGATGGGAGCAGAGGGTGGGGAGGCACCATGGAAGGCAAATAATGATTGACCCACATAGAGACTGTGCTGAGGCCTTAAAGATGGGTCTTTCATGGTAAGGAGACAATGTTTACATAATATCATGGTTGCTTTGAGGGATAGGGCAAGTAGGATGAGAGGGCTTATTTTGGGAATCATTAGACTGTGCGTTGAGTTTGGATGGAAGCAAGTAGTTCCATGTGTCTACAACACAAAGGAGAGATGCTAGGGATGGGGAAAAGTTTGGGAGAATGTTGGGAGGATGCTCAATGCATCGATAAACCTTTGGAAGGAGAGGGTTCACTTCATTTTACACTTCCACGTCATACTCCATCACTGAAGCAAATCAGGGCTAGAACTCAAGGCAAAAACTGAAGCAACAAGCATGGAGGGCTGCTGCTAACTCACTCTCCATGGCTGGCTAAACTCACTTTCTTACACAACCCAGGACCACTTCCCTAGGAGCAGCACCACCTACGGTAAGTTAAGCTTCTGATATCAATTATTAATCAGAAAAACTTCTCACAGACTTTCCTCTAGGCTGGTCTGAGGGAGGCAGTTTCTCAACTGAGGGTCTCTCTTCCCAGGTGACTGGAGCTTGTGTCAAGTTGACAAAAAGGAAGCAGCTCAAGAAGCAAAGGCGTAAATCATCAAGACCTTCCGGCATCATAATTCTAGAGCTTGGAATTGATCCACAAGATGACAGAAAGACGTTCCCAGGTTTAAATGGGGATGAAATGTGTTACCTTGTCTCCTTAGACGTTATGCTGTGGGAAGATTAGATGCAAAGAGCCAGAGAGGGAGGAGGAAGCTCTGTTGAGGCAGCCAGGCAGGCAAAAGAGTGAAAAATGCATAAAACACACTGTGAGAGTCAAGAGGAAATTCATTCATGGGATTTATAAAAAGGTCAACTTGATGAGATTTGATGACTAAATTGAAAGAAAGGAAAAGATGACAATGATTTCCTAGGCCCAGGACTTGACCCACTCTGAAAATAAATTTTCCAAAATATACTTTATTACATTATCACATTAGTTTCTGCCTTATTTAGGGTTTTACTGCTGTGAAGAAGCACCATGACCAAGGCAAGTCTTATAAGGACAACATATAATTGGGGCTGGCTTACAGATTCAGAGGTTCAGTCCATTAACATCAAGGCAGGAACATGGCAGCATCCAGGCAAGCATGATGCAGTAGGAGCTGAGAATCCTACATCTTCATCAGAAGGCTGCTAGCAGATACTGCCTTCGAGGAAGCTACAACAAGGGTCTTAAAGCTCACACCAACAGTGAAAAGCTTATTTTAACAGGGCCACACCTCTAATAATGCCAAACATATTCAAACCATCACAGCTCCCAAGACACCACAATCAACTTCCCTCAAATTTCTTGTCTTATAGTTTCTTTTGTTCTAATGTTTTCTAAAAATATTAAGTAAATCTTTAAATCCTGAAGGGTCTGTCATTGGTAAAAACCAAACATCTTGTTGGCTATGAAGGATATATGGCTTCTGGCCATAGAACCTTTCTGTTTGACACCCCACTCAGGAATACCTTCAATGTAAAGTATTTGAAACACTTATCTGTTCCCCTTAGAATATATCATTCTTGTTTCCTTTTTGTAGCAAAAGGAAATGGCCCCAAAAGATGGTAAATCTCCTCCCTGGTAACACATCCACCAATTAACTGGAATATTGGCCAATGTCAATTTTCCCTTCATTGGAATTTTACTTAATCTTTGAATAACATCTCTGAAGCCATGGCCATCATTCCCAGTAGCCTCTGCCCCTGCCCCCCTTTCCAGTGAAAGTCAATCCTAACTATTTGCTCATTTTGCTCACTGCCTATTAACTCAAGGATTTATTAAGTCCCAGCCAAGTGCCGACACTGGTCTAGCATCTGATCCTATGCAGGGCGTAGAACAAAGCAGAAAAACATAGGCTTCTTACCTGTGGAGAGAGGAAACAGAAATGAGTACCTGAACAAATCAATAATCCAAATAACTTTAGAGATAGAAAGGCTGCAGAGGAAACAAATGGTATGAGTGTAATTAGAGAGGAGAGGGTGAGATTGGTATTGGCCAATATGGAAGGCCCTTTTGAGTCAGGAGTGAGAAAAAAGGACACCAGACAAATGGTGGGCTTGAGGTAGCACTTTCTGGACATATGTCCTAAGAAAGTTAAGTCTTGGGCTTTCCAGTGCAGATAAATGGGTCAAGTGTGTCTGCAGGCTGCTTTATAGCCCCTTGACTTATTTTATTATCTACTTTTCCATATTTGCACTCTGGGGTTCCCTGGCTAATTGGATTATTTGCATACATATTGTTTCTTGCAAAAATTCTCCACTCCTTGAGGGCAAAGGAGCATCATATACGTCATTTGTTTTCTTCACAAGCCTAGCACAACGCTGGAAGCTCTACTAGGTGCTCAATAAATTCTCACTAAATTCAATTGAATTTGCAGTAATAGGATTGTTTTTCATAATCTGAAGCAATGCCCACTAAACAACCCAGTGACACCATTAAGAAAGATAAAAAATATAAATAAATAACAAAGGTAAGTCTTTCCACAAAGACTTGCAGTGTGCACTTTCATTTTAGTGGCTGTCATTCCCAAAGTTCTTAAACAGTCATTTTTGCTAAGGAAGTCATTTTCTGTGACAGCTCTCCAGTTTTCAGTGAGAAAGCTGTGATGCCATTTGCAGCTGAAAAAAATAAGAGGAAGAAAGAAAGGAAGGAAGGAAGGAAGGAAGGAAGGAAGGAAGGAAGGAAGGAAGGAAGGAAGGAAGGAAAAATGTATCCAATAGTCACGAGAAAGAGAAATAGCATTGGGAAAGGGGTTCCATGGACAGAGAAAGGAACAAGTCACAAACTATTGATCATAATAAACATAGAAAGAGAGATTGGACTTTAATATTAGGTTGGGCAGGAAATTCCAGAAGGAGTGGATTCAAGAAGAAAAAAAGAGTTAATTGACTAAGGTGGTCAAGCCTGGACAGAATGAGAATGGACAGGAGAAAAGGAGGATGAGCATTATGGTCCTATTGGGAGGAGGAAGGCCTGGCCAACCAGAGGATTATCCTGGATAATGTCAATGGGATGCCCAATCACAGTTACAGCATCTTTCTTTGTGTATCCCTCAGTAGGTTCTGACTGCATTAGCTCTTCTTGACTTTGTGTATTCTCTTGGTGTTATAAGGATCCTTGCGACTATGACCCCTGCTGTTTCATAGCAACATCTAAAAGCACATTATCATTTCGAAGTGGCCCATCTTTCACAGCCATGATCTTAAAGTTTTCTCTTTCTGTTTCCACTATTTTCCTCCTTCAGGTATTTAGGAAACCACTGTACTATGGCCACCCATTTCCCCCTAATCATTAAATAAATAAAGATCCTACTATAGATGGTGTTCTAGTTTAGATTATGAGAATACAGTAGTGAAATAGACAGGTCTTTCCATACAAGAGGCAAGCACACATAGTGGTTAGAAAAGGAAAAGGATCATAGATAAATAAGTAAGTAAATAAATACATGCTCGTTTCATAAGAAAGGCCATAACCACCTAGGAGAAAGAAGAACAGTAGGCTGAGCTGTCATTTTCTTAGTTTTCTTTTCTTTTTTTCCCCACATTTTTTATTAGATATTTTATTCACTTACATTTCAAGTGCTATCCCATAAGTCCCCTATACCCTCCCCCACCCACTACTACTTCTTGGCCCTGGCATTCCCCTGTACTGGGGCATATAAAGATTGCTAGACCAAGGGGCCTTTCTTCTCAATAATAACCAATTAGGCCATCTTCTAATACATATGCAGCTAGGGACATGAGCTCTGGGAGTTCTGATTAGTTCATATTGTTGTTCCATCTATAGGGTTGCAGACCCCTACAGCTCTTGGGTACTCTCTCTAGCTCCTACATTGGGGACCCTGTGTTCTGCCCTATAGATGACTGTGAGCATCCACTTCTGTATTTGTCAGGGACTGTCAAAGCCTCACAGGAGACAGCTATATCAGGGTCCTTTCAGCAATATCCTGCTGGCTTATGCAGTAGTGTCTGCATTTTGTGGCTGATTATGTGTTGGATCACCCGGGTGGGGCATTCTCTGGATGGTCCATCCTTTCATCTTAGCTCCAAACTTTGTCTCTGCACCTCCTTCCATATATATTTTATTCCCTATTCTAGAGAGGAATAAAGTATCCACGTGTTAGTCTTTCTTGATTTTCTTGTGTTTTGCAAATTGTATCTTGGGTAGTCTAGGTTTCTGGGCTAATATCCACTTATCAGTGAGTGCATATCAAGTGACTTCTTTTGTGATTGGATTACCTCACTCAGGATGATTTCCTCCAGATACCTCCATTTGCTCAAGAATTTCATAAATTCATTGTTTTTAATAGCTGAGTAGTACTCCATTGTGTAAATGTACCACATTTTCTGTTTCCATTCCTCTGTTGAGGGACATCTGGGTTCTTTCCAGCTTCTGGCTATTATAAATAAGGCTGCTATGAACATAGTGGAGCATGTGTCCTTGTTACCAGTTGGAACATCTTCTCATCTTCTGGGTATATGCCCAGGAGAGGTATTGCTGGATCTTTAGGTAGTACTATGTCCAGTTTTCTGAGGAACCACCAGACTGATTTCCAGAGTGGTTGTACCAGTTTACAATCCCACCAGCAATGAAGGAGTGTTCCGATTTCTCCACATCCTCGCCAGCATCTGCTGTCACCTGAATTTTTGATCCTAGCCATTCTGACTAGTGTGAGGTGGAATCTCAGAGTTGTTTTGATTTGCATTTCTCTGATAATTAATGATGTTGAACATTTTTTCAAATGCTTCTCAGCCCTTTGGCATTCTTCAGTTGAGAATTCTTTGTTTAGCTCTGTACCCCATTTTTGAATGGGGTTATTTGAATTTCTGGAGTTCAGCTTCTTGAGCTCTTTGTAAATATTGGATATCAGCCTCCTATAAAATTTAGGATTGGTAAAAATTCTTTCCCAATCCGTTGGTGGCCTTTCTGTCTTATTGACAGTATCTTTTACTCTACAGAAGCTTTGCAGTTTTATAAGGTCCCATTTGTCGATTTGTGATCTTACAGCACAGGCCATTGCTGTTCTGTTTAGGAATATTACCCCTGTGCCCATATCTTCAAGGATTTTCTCCACTTTATCCCCTATAAAATTCAGTGTCTCTGGTTTTATGTGGAGGTCTTTGATCCACTTAGACTTGAGCTTTGTACAAGGAGATAGGAATGGATCAATTCGCATTCTTCTACATGTTGACCGCCAGTTATGCAAGCACCATTTGTTGAAAATGCTGTCTTTTTTCCACTGGATGGTTTTAGCTCCCTTGTCAAAGATAAGGTGACCAAAGGTGTGTGGGTTCATTTTTGGGTCTTCAATTCTATTCCATTGGTCTACCTGTCTGTTGCTGTACCAGTACCATGCAGTTTTTATCACAATTGCCCTGTAGTACAGCTTGAGGTCAGGCATGGTGATTCCACCAGAGGTTCTCTTAGTTTTCAAATGGTAAAAATTCACTACAGGGCAGAATATAGGGAAACATGGCTGATGGGAATATAGATTGGAACAATCCTTATGGAGAAAAATTATGCACAAAACTTTCGAATTAGTCTAGAAAGTAAGAGAACCTTCAAATGTCTAGAAGGAGAGTATAGTAAAACAGACCCTACTAGGTAGTTGTTTTAGTCACTGGGTCTAATGCTGTGAAGAGACTCCATGACCAGGGCAAGTCATTAAAAAATATGACATTTTATTGGGAATTTGCTTAGCCAGGTAAAGCCATAGAAAAGAAGGCATTTAATTGGGTATCTGCTTAGTGTTTCAGAGGTTTTGTCCATTATCATCCTGGAGAGGAACATGGTGGTGTGCATGACATTGGAGTTGTAGCCAAGTGCCACATCAAAGCCCACCTCCAGTGACATATTTCCTCAAACAAGCCTACACTGGCTAACCCTTCTAATCCTTTCAACCAGTTCCACTCCTAGGAGACTAAGCATTCAAACACATTACAGTAAATATGGAAAGGGGAGGCACTCTTATTAAGAATACCACAGTAGTGAAACACCCTGTTGGATTGAATTAAACAAACCAGAATCTAACTCAAAAGCAAAAGAAGACTAGAGCTCTGTGCTCTCATGGAGGAAAGTCAAGAGTGTTGATGTGTGTTTAATATGGGCTTCGTCCTGTAAAATTAAAAAAAAATGTTCCTTAAATCATATGCACATATTAGTCTTTATTATTGTGGGGAAGCTAGAAATACACATAGGAATGTGGTAAGTGTGGGTATCTTCTGGGAAAAGGAAGGATAATGGGAGACTCTAACATTGTGCATAGTGATTGGCTTTGAAATCCTATAAAGAATTCGTTAATCAAGGTATTGTAAGTCACTCTTCTCTTGTCACTTACTCTATTAAGGAAAAAATATAAAGGAAAAAATGAGGGATATAACATCATGTATAATAGGGATGACTACCAAGAATAAATAATAGTGAACAAGGGGAATGGAAGAGGCCCAAATTTCAAGAAAGTTCGAGAAGGGAAACTAATAAATGGAGACAACGCAAAAAGATAGATTTGGGTAAGTTTCTAAGAGCTTTGTAGCTACCTTGAGGACCTGTGATCAGGGCAGAGAGACTTGCAGTGGCAAGCACCAGGTGTCTGGAGAATACTTATTACACTAATGTATGAATAACTTGGGACTGCAACAGAGGTGGCCAAGGTGAGACCCTGTGACCCTCTGCCTTTAATGAAACCTAATGAAGGATTTTTTTGTTTTTATTCGTCTTTTGTTGCTCACTGAAATAGAAGACAATGAAAAACTCATGCATGAGTAATTTTGGTCCCTTCTTTTCTGGATTTACTTGCCTTTCACCCCATCAACCAAGACCAACAGTAAAAACACTTTTTCATTCAGATGTTTCTTTCCACACTACATTCATTCTTGACTAAGTATCACCACTCGTGGTTTTCTCTTTGACTGCTGTATGCCTAACGTTAGTCCACAAATTCAGTCTTCGGCTTTCCTGCAGCATCCCTAGATTGTCATGAATGTGTTCACTTTTGATTGTTTCCCTGATGGATAACAGGGACAGCTGTAGACCCCTTCACTCTCAGCCACATCTCCATTATCACCCTACATTAAAAGAAAACCTCAGCTCCCGCTTCAACAATAACTACAGCCTCTGAAATGGTCTTGGCAGAGTCACATCCCCTGTTCCTTCAAACGCGTGTCTCCACCTGTTGACCTTGATTTACCACTGATTCCATTCTCTCATTCAGTCCACTGCAATCTCAGGAATTAACCCTGGTCTCTGAAAATCCCACACCCATCTGCTGCCTTAGTGTTTAAATGCTTTATTTAAGAATATTCTAAGCTAAATTTTAACTTAGCATTCAAAGCAACATGGTTCACTGTTATTTTTATACATACATGAAATTTGTGTGTATGATTGTGGTCTGTGCTTGTGTTTGTGATATATATATATATATATATATATATATATATATATATATATATATATATGTGTGTGTGTGTGTGTGTGTGTGTGTGTGTGTGTGTGTGTGTGTGTGTGTGTATCTCTCTCTCTCTCTCTCTCTCTCTCTATATATATATATATATATATATATATATATATATATATACATACCATCATCATCAAACTTCCTTTTTCATTTGTCCTACTCCCTCAATGCTGCCTTCTACTCTTTGTCCTCTTTTCTCTTTGACTTTGAGATCACAAATATTCCATTATTCTCTTTGTTTTTCCTTCTCTTGATAGTGCTTTCTCCCCTATTACGATTCACTATAATTTTACATTCTACACTTGTTTATACATGTATACACCATACCACACACACATGCACACACACATAAACTCACACACACTCATACAGAGAACACCACACCCACTTACACACAACCCCTACACAAATATATGCCACACTCACAAACATATACACATACACACACATATACACACATTACACATACTAGAGCTACGTTTAGATGCTGGGACAGAGAAAGAGAGACAGACACATAAAGAGAGAGACAGATAGAGATAGACAGACACACAGAGCCTCATGGAAAAAAAGAAGACAGACAGACATAGAAGCACTCTTGGCTTGCCATGGGCTTTTAAAATCCCTTAGTTCATAATAGGGCTATACCTCCTAATCCTTCTAATACTTTGAAATAGTGCTTCTCTCTAATGATTGAGCATTCAAATATAAGTGTCTATGGGAGCATATGCCTCTAATCCCAGCACTTTGGAGGCAGAGACAGGTAGATTTCTTAGTTTGAGGTCAGCCTGCTCTGCACAGTGAGTTCCAGGACAGCCAGGGCTATACAGAGAAACCCTGTCTCAGGTAAAAAAAAAGTCTATGGGTACCATTATCAGTCAAACCTCACAAACACACACACACACACACACACACACACACACACACACACACACACAGAGCACATCTTATAGACATACACACAGACACATACCACACACACACACTACCTCACACTCACAGACACACATATGCACACCATCTCTCACACAAGTATACACATATACACCATACCCCACACACATACCTCACACACATACATATACACATACACACCATCTCTCCTACGCTCCCCACATACATAAAAATTTAGCCAATATTTTTCTGAGAAGAAAAAAAAACGCAGTCTATGTTGATCTGGCTTATTTTTCTTAACATGATAATTTTAAACTGATTTTTACTTTCCTGAAAATATTCCTACTTCCTCTTTGTTCACAACTAAACAAAATTATATTATGGTTATGTATCACATATTTTTAAATTTGTACATCTACTAAGCCAATGCACACAAGAATGTCTCAATTCTAGTCCCACTTATTGAACCACATTGCTTCCATCCATGATCAGTCCCTCACTCATTCTCATCTTGATGTAATAGCATCAAAATGAAACTTAGTTCTCTGGCCATATTCCCTGCCTATGCCCCAGCAACCCCTCCCCCCCCACACACATACCTTGATTTCCAATAAATATAATTCCTCATGTTCATCCTCAGTTTAAATAGCCTCTTTGTGTCTTTCAGTTTCAATCAGAATTCCTTGACAAGGGGCGCAAGGTTTCTTCTGAGGTGCTTCTGTTTCCAAATGTCTCTTGAAAAACATTTCTCAAACTCATTCTACCTCATTATCTGCAGGTTGCGTTAAAATAGAAAGTAATTCCATGACACTAGGAAGCTTCCTAAACTCCTGAAGCTTCCACTGAGCAGTAGAAAGAGTTCTGGAAAACTGGTCACTACAATTATCTCTTTCCAGCTCACTTTTACTTTGTCTTCGCCATGTGACAGTTTTGATGAGTATTTAAAGTCCTCTCAGGAGAATTTTCTTTCACTGTGTGTTATGAACTCTGTGTGGAAAGCAAATCAAGTTTTAGATATCATCTTTGGGCCAGAGTGGTTGTCAGACTGTCTTAAGGCTGTTCCCATCTCTGTCTGGAATGGCCCTTTCCCTACTGTAGGCCAGATGTGGTAGTTTGCTTTGAGACATACAGAATATGTAGCTATGTCAACCTTATTATGTTATCCAAGGTTATCATTGTCCATTTTTCTGCAACTGCTCTATCTCTATTAAAAGCAAGCTATAATGATGCAGAGAGCACCAGAAGGGGGTTGGGGATATCTTATTGTTGCCATCTATCAAGAAGCTGAGGGCAACACGATAGCTAACTAAAGAATTGCACTCAGTCAACATTCATGTGCACTTGGAGGAGGATCCATCTCTTGCCAAGTCTCAGATATATAACCCAGTCACCACCATGGTCTTCTAAGACTCTAGGAGAGGATCTAACCAAATAGTCCCTAAATTTTGACCTGCAGGAGCTAGTAGGTAGCAAATAGGTATTGTTCTGCTTTTAAAGCTGTTCAAGTTTTTCAATGCTATTATGCAGTGATAGATGCCTACTACATTATATATATGGCTGTACTCTAATCCCCCCATGGGCCTTGCCTACAATATTGAAGTTCCTGTTTGCTTTGTGTCTCTCCTCTGGCTCTGAAAACGGGCACTGACGATGAGATTTCTCTTTTTATTCCGAGAATCTTCTACAACATGACCCAAACACCACAGGACTTTGTTGAATGCATTTACTTTATTGAATGCATTTTTCTCTTACTGCACTTCGGAATACTCTATACCAATGTGATTAAAGTTTTGGTTGGCAAAAATTTGCAAAACACAAGAAAATCAAGAAGGAAGACCAGCGTGTAGATACTTCATTCCTCCTTTGAATAGGAAACAAAATACCCATGAAAGGAGTTACAAAGACAAAGTTTGGAGCTAAGACGAAAGGATGGACTATCCAGAGACTACCCCACCCAGGGATCGATCCCATAATCAGTCACCAAACTCAGACACTATTGCATAGGACAGCAAGAGTTTGCTGAAGGGACCCTGATATAGCTGTCTCATATGAGACTATGCCAGTGCCTGGCAAATACAGTAGTGGATGCTCACAGTCATCTATAGGATGGAAAACGGGGCTCCCAATGGAGAAGCTAGAGAAAGTACCACAGGAGCTGAAGGGGTCTGCAACCCTATAAGAGGAACAACAATATGAACTAACCAGTACCCCCAGAGCTCGTGTATCTAGCTGCATATGTAACAGAAGATGACCTAGTCGGCCATCATTGGGAAGAGAAGCCCCTTGGTATTGCAAACGTTATATGCCCCAGTACAGGGGAATGCCAGGGCCAAGAAGTGGGAGTGGGTGGGCAGGGGAGCAGGGTGTGGGGAGGGGAGAGGGAAATTTCGTGATAGCATTTGAAATGTAAATTAAGAAAATATCTGATAAAAAAATAATTAAAAAAAAGTTCTGATTGGGTTCCAAAGGAGAGAAGTTGTTTTTTCAAACATATGAAAATGAAATCGTTTGGAGCACATTGGAAATGACAAGCGTGTGCCGACGTGTACCTAAAGTTAGCTGTTCAACGGCATCATTTTGATTAATGAGAGCCTTCATTTGTTCAGTCACCAGGGAAAAATTTAAAGAGATCTCTCTCCTATTATGGTCTACTTTCAAAAGCACAGCTTCCTCATTATGAATAATCAAACACCCCTCAGAAGGAAGGGCAAACTTGAAATGACAAACTTTGAGCTTTTAAAGCCTTCCTATGCAGGCGAATGGAAAGGCCTTACAATCAAAGCAATGCTATGCTTGTACTTGGGTGATTTAATACTTTGAAAAGTGACACTGTTCTTGTCCCAACATCTGGTCAGCTAATCCATTGGAGAAGTCTCATGGCTGAGACTACTCCTGTCATCATTTCCTTTTTTTTTTAAGTGTTTCATAAAGACAAGTCTTGTACCTCTTTATTTTTGTTGTTGTGAGTGTGTTCCCACAAGATCACAACACAAATTTCAGAAAGAAGTCATGTGTCGTTTAGCATAATGTTTACTTTTTTCACTAGGTAATCAATAGATATTTATTGATGAGAATTAAGTAGCGAGGCCTTCAAAGGCAAGCAGCGAAGGCTTGGTCACCTTTCCCAATGTTGCACACTGTGAGGTTTCAAAGCTGTTTGTATTGTTTCCTGGGCACAAAGGTTCCCATAAGGACTAAGGGAATCTGCGGTCAGAGCTCTTCACAACTGTCACAGGTCATACTGGATCTCCTGCCCAATGTGAGGAAAGGAATAGGAAATATAGAATATTGATATGAATAATGAAAGGAAAGAAAAGACTAAATTAAAAGAATAGGTCAATGAAATGGCTGAAATAGCTAAACAAAAGTCAGTAACAGTAGATTTTAGAAAAGTAATTCACAACCAGAAAATTTAATAAAAATTAAAATGTCAAGGGTAATAAGTATAAAGAATACCAAGCAGGAGTACTCAAGATTAACATGGAGAAAATTCTGAACTTGAGTCAAACAGAGAGCATCCTCTCAATCAAGGAAGCCATGGTTTATGAGTGTTTTAATCTCAACAAAGCATAGTTTTAAAGAAGTTGAGTGAAAAGTCTAAAATGTGTTTTTGAAACATAAATGTCATAATAATGGAGACAACGTTGAAAAACATAACTAAGAGCCAAGGGCTTTCCTTGTTGACACTGAGCCATAGCAAAACCATAGTGGAGATAGCACCAATGATATTATTTTATTAAATAAAGGAAGCTAGAGACATCACAATCATGGTCCAGACAGGGTAGTGTGCTCTCTCTCTCTCTCTCTCTCTCTCTCTCTCTGTATGTACATGTATGTGCATGTGAACTATGACACAATGATTCCTAAATTTGGATGGAGGGCCTAGGGACAGCTCAGTCAATAGCATGCTTGCTTCACATGCTAAGAACTGGAAATGGGTTCTCAGAGCCCACACACAAAGCTGGCCATGATGATACAAACACCCTGAAACTAGGAAAGCAGAGCTAAGGCCATCTCATAGGCTTTCCTGCCAGCCCAGCCCAGCCCGTAAACTTCAGGCCAGTAAGGACCCTGCCTCAAAATAGAAAATGAACGGCTCCTGAGAAACAACATGTAAGAGTCATTCTGTCCTCCACAGGCATATATACATGTGGACACATGCACCTTCACATACATGTATAGCTGTAAATATAAATATACACATAAATACACACAGGTGAACATGCACATGCTTGTGTACACACTTAAAGAATATAGACCTGGCCCCCAGTGGAGGGATGAGGTCACCCACCCATCTAAAAATTTTTAACCCAGAATTGTGTTTGTCTAAAAGAAATTCAGGGAAGAAAATGGAGCAGAGACAGAAGAAAAGGTCATTTAGAGACTGTTACACCCTGCAATCCATTCCATCTGCAGACAAACCGGACACTATTGCTGATGCCAACATGTGCTTATAGACAGGAGCTGAGCATGGCTGTCCTCTGAGAGGCTCTGCCAGCACCTGACTAAGACAGATGGAGATACAGCCAAACATTGGACTGAGCCTGGGGACCCCAATGGAAGAGTTAGGGGAAGAGCTGAAGGAGCTGATGGGGATTGCAACCCCATAAAAACAATAGCAGTATCAAACTAACTGGACCCCTCAGAGTCCCCAGGAACCAAACCACCAACCAAAGAGTATCCATGGGCTGATCTGATCCATGGCTTCTGCTACATATGTTGTAGAGGCAGCCTCATCTGACATCAACGGGAGGGGAGGCCCTTGGTCCTGTGGAGGCTTGATGCCTCAAAGAAGGGGGATGCTAGAGTGGTGAGGCAAGAGTGGGTGTGTGTGCAAGAGTACCCTCTTAGAGGCAAAGAGGAGGGATGTAGGGTGGGGGGCTTCATGGAGGGGAGACCACCAAGGGGAATAACATTTGAAATGCAAACAAATAAAATGATTAATAATAAAAAAAAACATCTGAGTGTCAAAACAATACATTCCCCTAGAACCAAAATGTTCTTGCAGGAAGAAAACTACATAGAGAATAGCATGCAAATGTAAAAATTATCAGGAATCGACAGCAATGGTGACAAAATGTCATTGTTGCCAGAGTAGACAAAGGGGCCATTGGAGCAGCATATAGAACTCCATAAACTGACTCACAGCTACAGGAAGAACTGACAGTAGGGGCTGGCATTACAAAACAACGACGAACACAGGGCTCCGGAGATAAATGGTACCAAGAGAGTCATCCATATGGATAAAAATGACTTTTTTATATCATACCACACACAAAAAATCAATTCCACATGGCTTATCAGCTTAAATGTAAAAGGCAAAACTATAAAACTTTTTAGAAGCCAATATAAGAAAATAAACAGACAACCTTGGGATGAAGACAGATTCTTAAACAAACTTAGAAAACAAAATGTCTGAGGTAAATCACAGGTGCATTTAATTGCATAGGGTCTGGAGGCCCTGTCTTTATCAACAAAGGCCATAACACAAATGAAAAGCTATTTATGAAACTGGAAGATGCTATCAACAGTCATAAATTTTAATGGATCACTCGATCCTACAGACGGGTCGACAGACAGATAGACCTTTCTCTTTGTCTCACTTATCTTTTAATTTATTAAACTATGACGTTATGTGTTCACCACTACATCAAATTCTTATTCGTTATTTATACATTTTTCGAAGATTAGAGTTATTAGTTGTATTTTCACGCTCAATTTTCGTATTACAAGTAATTATCATCTTACCTCTGACCAATTGTAGTTTGTTTATTCACCAAAGTAGTATAGAAATAACACACTATGGCTCCCTTAGTAAAAGGTGAATTTGGACAAAGAGATCAGGGAAGCACACAGAATGTTCTGTTTCTTAAACAGTGTAGGATTTTACTTGGAATTTCACCGTGCTATAAATCCTTAGAACTTTTGCAAACCATAGACTTTTGTAGCCAATAAGTATTAGCTCCCAGATGAGGGTTTATGAGTATTTTTCAGTTGTGAGGGCCTGCTTAGATCTTGTTCTCAAGGGGTGTGGACAACAAGGAGGCCTATCCTTGGATAACACATGTAAACCCCAGGATTCCTTGGGCTTAGAAAGAAATAGCTTTCACCTCCAATAGGCTCTCTAGATATTATAGATACCAAAAGCATGATTATATTTTACTGCTTAAAGTAACTATGAGGTATTGCTTCCCTAAGAGATGTCAGGGAAACTGTCACATGCAATGACATCTCCATGAAGGGTGGAAAGATCTCTTTCCTTTGGTTTGGATGATCATATTCAACATTCATGTAGAACTTTAACTTAATAGTGCTATGAGGTGATCAGAACATAGATGGGAATGGAGAAGATCAGTACCTGATAAATGGACTAAGGGAACTGGCTAAGTACCTTTGACCCCTTTGGCTTCCTTGTACTATGTGAGGACCCTGCACTGTTCCCTCTAGAGGATGCAGCTCAAAAGACACAGAGTTGACCTGTGCCTGGGTCTTGACCTTCCCAGATTTTTGAACATTGAAGACTAAGCCACAAGCAAATAATGGGCAGCAAACAGAGGCCTCCCTAATTGAACACCATAAGTCTGTTCTTTCAGTAAATGCAGCATTTTTTTTTCAAGACAGGCTTTCCCTAGGAAGCCTTGTGCCTTCCATGTCCAAATTCCAACTTCCCAGGTTCTGGGATAACAGGTGTGTACAACCATGCCTGGGCAAGTTCTACTCCTTTAACATGCTTCTTGAGGTCGTTAAGAAAATCAAATGAGATAATGCACATAAAATGGCCCGACACATCCTAAGTACAAAGCATTAGCCTATCTAGTTATTATTACCTTATTATAGAGTGGAAATAGAAAGTGATTTATTGTATTCTGTGCGTTCCTATTATGGGACTCTCTACATATACAGATCTACTGAAATGTAATCATTGAATTTAGGGGAATTAATTTTTGCCAGATTTATGTTCCATGGAAAATTGCGGGTATTGAACATTTTAATATTGCAGTGTTCTGACAATTTGCTTAGTTCAGAATGGCCGTGGGGGCCATCAATCTCTGCCAGGAAGGGATTGTGGAAGCACCTGCTCCCTCTGCCAGTTGTCACACTACACACTGGCTGCTGACCTTGACGCTTTAACAGAGACATCAGACCTCTTTAGTTATTTTTTTGTAGATTATGTTTTCAATTACTCATTTCCATATTCTTAGAAGGGATAGACAAAGGGGTTAACTGGGAAGACACAAATAATGTTTTCACACTTTTCAACTTTTCCTTTATATATATATATATATATATATATATATATATATATATATATATATATTATATTATATTATATCACAATCAAGCAAGTGGAAGCAGGATGAATTGGAAGCAAAGCTGAGTCCCTGGTTATTAGCCCTACCCTGAGAGTGACTATCCTGGAGTAACCATGGATCTAATAAGAAATGCTGAATATTAGCCATTTTAAAAATAGGTTAGAAATAGTATTAGTACATTGAAATTTGCATCTGTACTCTATGGGTCATGTTTGGTTCATTGGATGAGGCGTTGAGATTTGGAAGATTTTTGTAGATTCTCTTTCAAAAGAGAATGTCAGAAGGCCCTTTAAAATGTAATACAGAGGGGGACAGGTTGTGTGTCATCTTATGGCACAGTGCCCTGTGACAGCTCAGGGCTCCTCAGTGAGAATAGTGTCTGGCAAGATGCTAGCAGAACCTGAACCATGCCAACATGTTCATGTTACTATGTTGTCTTCTTTTCACTCTTGCTTTGCTTGTTAAAGGTTCCTTGATTATGTTCAACTCTGTGTCATTGCATATAGAATAAAGACAAGTCAAAACAAAACCATATGTCTATGGATGACCTGTTTCCAGTTGAAAAGGAAAAAAAAAACACTATTTCTCTATGTTTTATGTATTTCCTGGGACCAAAATGTGATTTTCTTTTTTTTCCAGCTGTTACTGTCGCGCAGAAGAGCGTATTCCCCACTGAGCAAATGTGCTTCCATTCTGTCCCCATTGTGATGATTTGCTGGCTCTGATCAGCTCCAGGTCTGGAGACTGGCAGAGAATTATTTAGATGATTGCCCTGATTTTAGGCTATGCCCAGTGTAGGAATGCTCGATTATCAGTTCTTGCCCTGCAAGTCTCTCCTACCCGTGACTTACTCACCAGCCCAGTGGTCCTCAGCTCACTCACTGTACTCAGTCATTACATAACTGAAACATGTTCTTCCCCATTACTGTCACAGAATGTCAGTGTTGTAATGTGTTTACAATTAAGACCACTCCAAAAATCCACCTTTTCTTCATCCCTTCTTCCACGAACTAAAGTTTATAGAGAAATAAACATAGCAGTTTTATTCTGGTCCACAAACAGAAATCAATTTAGATCAAATTCCCTCGTGTAACATGTATTAGCTTGTCACTGAAGACAAAAATTGTGTTTTTTTTTTTTAAAGATGTACCACTTTCCCAATCTTTTTCAGACCTGCAGTAAATAAAGATGCACGGCTATTTAAGCTTTAGAAACAAAAAAATCATTTTGTGAAACCTCATCTACTCAAACGATGAAAAGTCATGAAATGAATGAACCATATGCCGAGAGTGACAGGCCTGGAGGAGTAATGAGTTCCATTTTGATGAGCTTGAATCAAAGTTCATTGACATTAGAGCCCATGTGTTTACTGCTGGATTATGAACAAAAGGTTTTGAATATAATGTGGAAGGAAAATATAGCAGAAGGATGTGGTGAGCAACCTCATAGATCTTTTCTGTTATTGTGAGTTGTGGTTGTTGTTGTAGTGGTGGTAGTATTGGTGCTGCTGGTGGTGATGGTGATGGTGGTGGTGGTGTTTGTGTGTGTGTGTGTGTGTGTGTGTGTGTGTGTGTGTGTGTGTGTTTAGAAACAGGGTCTTATTATTTAATGCTAGCCACCTGGAACTCACTAAGCAGACTGGCCTTGAACTCACAGGGATCTGTCTACCTCTACCTCTTGAGTGTTGGTATTAAATAAATACAACATCACATTCAGTTTTACTCCTTATGTTTTGAGATAGGGTCATACAAAGCCCTTGATGACCTGGAACTCACTGTGTAGACCAGACTGGCCTCTAACTTAGAGAGTGTCTGTCTTTTCCTTCTGTTTCCACCTTATCTTGAGTTGCTTAAGTAAGCTGTACGGGCTGGCTACTGAGCCTGATTCTAATGTGGATGTGAATCTGAATTCATACTTAAGCTCTAAGCCTCTCCCTAGCCCTAAATGTTTATTTTCTAATGAATCCCTATGTACAGACTGTAGGATACGTAAGACATTAGGAAAAAATGTTTTCAGTTCAGAATAGGAAAACTCTTTGGCTGGCTGTCTTTTAGAAGATGCTTACTAGGAAAATAGATGTCACAGCTGCTGCTTCTCACAGCCACTGGACTCATTTTTACTCTGTCAGACGGACTTGTGTGTGGAATCAGAATGCAAGAGATGTGTGCTGCCAAGCACCAAGTATTAACTTTCAACATGTTATATTTCCTTTCTTTAAAAGTTAATATGCTTTGACAAGTGGTTTTGAAATTGTGGAAATCATACTTTGAAGTCACCCCTGAGCAGGAGTTGTCAGCTTAGGGTCAAAGGTTACCAACGCAAAGTTAAATTTACAGTCGGATAAAAGATTGAGCGCTGGACACCCAAGCACTGTGAAATGTAATTAACTCTTCTGTTCAGGAAGAAAAACAAAACAGTAAACAAAAAACCAAAACTAATTAGAAAACTGAAAGATTTCATGACCACAGGCTTCATGAAACTAATTATCAAAAGAAAGAAAACGTAATATGAAAGTTCGCAGTATGCATTTAAGCAAGGTGTCTTAAAGTGACACTCAAAATTATAAAAATTCAACTGATGCAAGATTTATGAATCAGATGAACTAAAATTAACTCAAAGAAAAACATTCATTATTTCATAAGCCAATTAAACAAAACAAAACAAAACCTGGTCTTAGTGGGAAATGTCTCTTTCTTCAGGTACATAACTTGATTTCTGTGTTACTGCAACTCACTAGAGATTTTGGAAATGTTTGGAGCAGTCAATGCCTAGAGTTCTAAATGTTTTTCCCCATGTGCTGCCATCTAAAATGTATTCATTCAGAGCCAGAGTGACAGCTCAGCAGAGAAATCACGTTCAGTTCTTGAGTCAGGCTTGGGAGGAAATGGATGGAAGAGAGGTGCTGTAATAGAAGTGCTTGTCCCTGAGCAGGGAGGACAAGGGGCGGGGGGGCTCTGTCAACGCTTCAGATGTTGACTTCACTTGAGAACATGAAAGATAAAGCTGTTTCCTGCTAGGGGCGGAGCTATGATGTTTGGGGGTGGGGCTATGTGGTGATTGGGGGTGGGGCTAAGTGATGTTTGGGGGTCAAACTGAGAGCCTGTCAAAGCTGAGAGCCACAGAGCAATAGCTTCAGAAGTATTGGTGAATTTGGAAGAAAGACCTGGCACTTATATTATGCCATGTAGAACAAAGGCATTGGTGCTTATTATCAGAGCATTCAGGTCTAAGCCCTCTATTCTGCTCATTTGTTATGTGACAAATAATTAATCTTCATTAAACTCTTCTCTGTAACATTGTGGCAATATCTTAAAACTGGCCAATGTGAAGGGAAAGTCCTACAGAGGTATGTGTGAAAGTGCTGTGTAGAATACTAAGTGGAAAATATGCCTCATTAAAATGCATTAAAATGCATTTGATCTCAAACATTTCGAATATGCTATAAGTAGCAACATTCTAGTATGATAACATATAAAGGGAAAATTTCTACCAACAACCAACAAGAATTTTTTTTTCCCATTTCCTACCAGGATATGGTTTCTTAATACCTTACATTATCAAATAAAGTCACTGAAACAGAAATGATATTTGTTAGCATTGTTTTTTTGCATATGGAAAAAAATGTTTGGCAAGATCATCCATGAGACAATCATAATATCATTTTAAAATAAGTATGAATCTGGTATGCTGATTCAGGCTCTATAAACGTGCATTTCTTTTCATTTACTTTATCAAAATTCTGAACTTCTCCTGCCTTCCAATCTTTTGACATTTTTTCTACCATGAGAAAAATTAAATTTTAAGTGGAAACTGTACTCGAAATCCACAGGTTATGTTCATTTGTATGAGAGGTGGTATTGTAAGTATGCATGTCCGTGGATGTGCATGTGTCTATTTCTGCTACCCTGCATCAGAGAGGATAATGTTGGATGGATGGTGTCTTAAAGGAAACATGCTGGACCAAATCTTTATGAATATAACATCACTAATTGCACCGTGTGCTGAAGCACAGTGCTGAGATCTATTATGTGAAATATAGTTGGTATTAAGCTTAATCTCCACATGCTATAGAGAGTTCATTAATAAGTATATTATCCACTACATAGAACAAAACATTGTGGATACTGATGTCTCTGTAGGATGTGTGAAGACAGGTAAATAAACTTTATGCCCCTTTGACATGATGATACCACCATCTAATTCTACTTCCTTTAGTGGCATGCCTTTCTGAAAAATATGGAGATGAGTCTGTTCTTATGGTGTGAAAGTGAGAAAGTACAAGAGACTATGACCAGGAACCCCTGTTCTCAAGTATTTTACTGTTAAAATTTCAGAGTACTATAAAAGGTATTTTAAAAGAATCGCCCCTATGTTTTTAGGAATTAAAAATGTCCTTACAAGTTCCTCTCCCTTCAGGGTGTGTTGAGCAACTTTCCCTCATGATGCCCCCCGTTTTAAATTATAATTTGGGTAGTTAGCTTCCTCAGAAGGTCTATGAGAATTTCTCCATGCCTGCTAGCTTACGTGTATACAATTAGTATTGTCTGATAGTCCACACTTCTCATACAGGGAGATAGACTTCTTCTTCATCTGTTTAACTCTTCTTACTTGAGTTTCTTACATTACAGGTCAGAACTCTGATTTTTTTATAATTTCTTATCAGTTATTTTTAGCACACAGGGAAAGCTATTGACCAACATTTTATCTCCAGGCTTTTTAATTGGCTCCCATGTTGTGTTTTATTTTTGTATTAGTTTGTTTTTGTTCTGTTTGTTTAGTTTAATTTTTCAGGAGGAAAAGTGGATTATTAACAAATAACGAATTATTTCACTCTCAGATATCTCCACTTTATAGCCTTTTCTTGGCTTATTGAGTCACTGACATTAACATTGAATACTGTTAAATTCTAGCTGTGGTAACAGGCCTTCTTGTATTGGAACATTAGAATGATCATCTTAATCTGCCAGGGTTTCATTAGTGGGTGTGATATTTGCCCCCTGTTTCTGCACAACTCTTCTTTGTTTTACTACATTCTTTTCTGCCTTCAATTTATAAGAAGACTCATGTTTAAATAAAGAAAAGCCATTAGGTTTTATGACACGATTAGGTTTTCTATGATGCTCACATTTACCTTTGATCTAAAATAAGAATAAAAAATTTATAAAATCATTGAAAGTTACTACTACCCAGATACTGAGATAGTCAATGTAACAAGAGTCTTTAAAAGAAAACTATCACATAAATATCATTATTATCATTCCCAACACATAATGTCTGTATTCATAGATAGACCTGTTTCTAGTGAGGACATATCATTGCATATTGAGAATAAAATCTACTTGTTTGCAGTCAATTATGAGTTTATTTTATTGTTGGACTTCATGTACTAGAATATTACTTGGGATTTTACATTTGTCGCAATACTGCACCGTCACTAAAGACATTTAAGTCTATTCAGGATTCTTAGGGGATTCATAAGAATATCCATTTTCTAGGTGAGAATGGAGAGAAAGTGAAGACACGGGGAACTGAAGAGCTGATAGGTGACAAAATTGAGATTTGAATCCTGGCAGAAAGGAAAGAAAACACTGGAAACCTGCAATGGTTTGTATATTCTTGGACCAGGGAGTGGCACCATTTGGAGTTATGGCCTTGTTGGGTGTGGACATAAGGTCCTCATCCTAGTTGCCTAGAAGTAATTCTTCCACTAGCAGCCTTTGGATGAAGATGTAGAACTCTCAGCTCGTCCTGTACCATGCCTGCCTGGATGCTGCCATGCTCCCACCTTGATGGTAATGGACTGAACCTCTGAATCTGTAAGCCAGACCCAATTAAATGTTGTCCTTATAAGAGTTGCCTTGGTCATGGCATCTCTTCACAGCAATGGAAACCCTAATTAAGACAGAAGTTGGTACCAGGGACTGAGTTATTGCTGTGATAGGCCTGACCATGTTTTTATTCTAAAGAATGTGGATTTTGGGACTTTGGATTTGGAATGCAGTGGACTGCTTTAAATGGGGCTTAATGGCTCATCCTAGGAGGGATATGGAAGTCTTTGTTGCTGGGAGTAATTTGAACTGTGTTGACCTGGCACAAGAGATTTCAAAGGAGAAGAATTTCAGAATGTGGCATAAAGACTGATTTTCTGGTATTTTGGTGAAGAATGTGGCTACTTTTTGCCATTTTCTGAAAAGTCTGCCTGAGGCTAAGGTGAAGAGACTCAGATTAATTTCATTGACAAAGAATGTTTCAAAAAACATCTCCAGCAGAGACTTTGTTCTCTGGTTAAGTCTTATGAAGAGAAGCTTGAACAAGCATAGCAAGCTTAGAAAGGAAAAATATAAAAATATATGGTTTTAGTATTAAAGGGGCACCAGGAAGTGAAATGGAACAAAATCTTGTGTTGTAGGAGATAACAGATTAAGGGAGATTAAGGGATCTTGGGGCAAGATCCTACCCAGCTAAATTTAGATCCAGGCATGGTGCTACACACCTTTAATCTCAGGAGACAGGCATGCTGATCAAGGTCAATCTACAGAGCAAGATCCAGAACAGCCAATCTTAGGTAATGAAGAAGTTGGAGAACAAAAAGCTGGTGATAATGTAATAGAACAAGGGGGCCATGTTCCAGCTCCTGCAAGCAGCAGAGCTCTGCAGTTTCAGCCATGTGGCTCTGGCTTTAGTGTGAATAATAGAAGGGATGACTTGGAAAATTGATGCTGGTTAGCTGGAGCTAAGAAATTAGTGGTGATTAAGAAGAGACCAGCATCACTGAGGTAAAATCTTCTTGGAAGTGTTTTCTGCGAGCATATAAAAGCTGTGTTCCAGAGATAGCCAAGGTTGTACCTCCTGCTGCAGCTGTACTTGGTAATGGGAAAGAGTCACTAAGGTGGTAATGGTTTTGAAAGCATGAAGGGGTTATAAATAGCAGCCGAGACTTGGCACTGTGAGAGGCCATGGAAGGCCATTGATAAAGGTGCAACCTCAGTTGTAGTTGATGGCCCAGGACTGAAGGGGTCATGCAAAGGATTTGAGGCTTGGCAGCATGAAGAGAGCCTATGAGAGGCTATTGGTGAAGCCTAGTTGGAGTGCAACACCCCAGTGTTTTGGAGATGTCAGTATCATGGGATGATCATCAAGAATAGCAGCTGTAGTGGAGTGGATCAACCTGAGCTTAGAGTGCTACAGAGGGCAGAGCTGGAGAAGTGATGCCAGCCCTTAGAAGGAGTCCAAAAGATCAAGTGGAATCCCAGACACTGAAACAAGAAGCTGTAGCATTGAAATTGCCTTGGAGACTTAAAGATGCTAAAGATGCCAGAGCCATGGGATACATGCTGAGGAAAGCTGCTAACAGGGAGTGGAACCAGCCCAGGAGAAAGCGGTTTGTTGCAGTCAACAAACTGAAAAAGTCAAACAAAGATGAAAAAGGAGTGGAGATCTGAAGACCGCTTTGACATCAGCCATGGAGATGGAGATGCAGAGTTTGGAATTGCCCAGCTGGTTTCCTGTCTTGCTTTGAGGATTACAGTTAAGTGATTGGATGAATCTCAGAAGAGACCTTGAACTTTGGATTTTTAACAGCTTTCCTTACCATGTAGAGTTTTTCTCCATATGTAATTATGTCATTTGAAGATACTTAGAATTTTATATTTCTATCAGTTCTTATACCTGTTTCTTATAAAACATCAAGTACAATATTAGAATAATAAATAATATACTTGTCTATATTCTGTTACCAGAAAAAAAGACTTTCATTAACTTATTATCAAAGATTTGTTTATTGATAATGAGTTATAGATACTATTGTCAGACTAGGTTCTTTTTATTGCAAACTTGAAAAACATCAATTAACATTGAATTACATAGAACTAAAACATATTTACATTATATATGTATTTATTTTTCCTGTTCATTTTGAAAAAGATAATTGCAGTGTTATGGTTGGATGCTAGAACTTTTGCATGCACTCTGCCACTGAGCTATATCTACAGCTCTTAGTTTTTTAAATTTTTAAAAAATATGTATGTATTTATTTATTTAATTTATTTATTTATGTATGTACACTGTCACTGTCTTCAGACACACTGGAAGAGGGCAAAAGATCCAATTACAGATGGTTGTGAGCCATCATGTGGTTGCTGGGAAGTGAACTTAAGGCCTCTGGAGAAGCAATCAGTGCTCTGAACTGCTTGAGACATCTCTTCAGGCCAGTTTTTAATTTTTTAAAAAAAACTATTGCATACTGGAAGTAGGCCTGCTTACTTCTGAAGACTAGTTCTTTCTATACCACACTGTAAACAACATACAAATATCTGTTTATAACTTCATTAATATTCATAGACATATTGGAAAAGTAATAGTCTGGGCTTTTATGGTTTTACCAGCCTCATAAAATAGTTTAAGATATGTTTTCTTTGACTAAAATGTTTGACTAAGATATTTTTGAAGTTATTTATTCCTGGTATGTGGGAACCATCTGCATAAGTTATTTTCTTTAGTTTTTTTTTTTTTAATGAGAAACACTTTAAAGATGAATTTGAGTTATTGGGTATTATTTAATAATTTTTGAATTTTAAGAAGATTATTTTCCAATGTCAGTTCTGAAAAGTATTTTCTATAGATTGTATACCTTCCATCTAAAATTTCAAATGTTTTGAGTATGTTTGGAATATTCCTTCCTTTCTCTTTAATTTTGTGGGTCTGGATATGAATTTCCTATCTTATTAGAAATAATACAAGTCTTTTAGGTATTTAGAGTTAACAATTTCATTACTTTCAAACAACAACAAAAACAACAAACAAAACAAAGCAAAACAAAACAAAACAAAACAAAATGAAAGCCAATTCTGAAGGATAAGGGTGTGCTTCCTATCTGAACTATCAACCCTTGAGAAGTAGAACCAGAAAAGTCACAGCAAGTTAAAAAATAGTGAATTCCAGGCCTGCAAAGACTTCACAGTGAGATCCTGTGTCAAAACCCCTCAAGAAAGGAAGCTTGAAAGTCTACTCTGTGGTTAAGACTGTTGGCTTCCTCTCCAGAGGTCCTCATTGGATTGCCATCAGCCACATAGCACTTGACAACTGTGTAATTCCAGTCCCAGGGATTCAGACTCCTCTTCTGGACTCCATGACACACTGAGGTGCACAAACCTATTACACACATTACATAACATAAAATGCCAAAAAAAATGAGATCACCTCCAATACCTTATGGTTATATTATCACTTTTTGATTGTGTTTATTTTGATTCAAATAATTACAAATTATTAACTCCCCCATATGTGGAATAAGAAGTATAACACTTTCTTCACTGTGAGATACTATCTCAGATAATTTATTAGTTTGGTTTTCCGTGGTGGAGACAGGTCAGTTGGTGGGTGTGACCTTGATCACACTTGTCTTCTGGTGATCTGGTTCCTCACAGACCTGTGTCTGCGCATTGCTTATGGACTGTGTTGCCTTAATTTTGGCTTGAACTCTACGTATTTTCTTGTTTATTTACACATATCAACTAGACACTTTCTGGTAGCTTCTTAAAAGTAGGCTACTCAGAGATAAAATGTTAGAAAACACAGTTTTCTATCTTCACTTAGAATGAATGGGTGTTTGAAGGCAGAGTAATAGGGAAAGGAAGGGAGATCTAAACCTGTGTTTGTCTCAGTGAATTTGAGTGAGCTGCATGGTTTAATTTCATCAAGTTAAAATGTAATGATACTGGTAAACAATGTTAAATACAAGTGGTATATAGTCACACAAAGAAAGAGATCCTACATACTAATAAGAAAAAGAAAAACCAAGAGAAAGGAAAGGAGTAAAATCAGAAAAAAAGCCATTTTTGGCTTTAAAACTTGCAAATTATTCAGTACCACTAATAGGTAAAGCGATAAGGAAGGGGACAATATCCTTTTATCTCAACATTGTAATATTCTATACTTCCAAGAGTGTGTAGAAATCATTCAGACTGCAGTATTAGAATTTCAATTAATTTTTTGAAATAATTCTTTTTTGAAGCTTCGTCCTAGAGGAATATTTTTACATTTTGCATATAAAAGGAGAAAAATAGTCACTGCAGAATTGTTGGTATTCACCCGACACTGGGCAATAACAGAAGAGTTTATCATTAGGCAAATGGTTAGGATGGATGCAGATACTCTGAAGTGGTCTCGTAGTCTCTTGTTCTTTCATTCTATACAGCAACAAAATTAAATTGACAGGAAGATAAAAGAAAAAAAAGAGATATTGCCAATATACAAACACAAGATAGCTGATATGACAGATAACTATTAATTGCATATTGTCATATTACATTATAAAAAGAGGTATCCAAGAACTATTTGCCCAAGTTTTGAGAGTATTTATCTTTGGGAACAGTATTTACTTTTTATGATATTATTCTGCAAGCTTTTTTATATGATTCTCCACTGTAGTTTTAGTGTGAGAAAATTTTATGACATAAAAATGGCAATGAAGACCGATTCTTCTAGATCTTTCTGGATTATTTGTTCTTGGATGTCAATCACCCCTGAGAACTTCTTGCCCATTTACTGCCTTGTCTCAGGGTATGAATAGGCCTTTGTTTTGCTTTGGGAGTAGAGATGAGAATACTTTCTTTTGTCCTTTCATCTTTGAAGACAATAATATCACAACTCTTTTAACCTTTTCCTCCTGAATAGCTACTATTTCATGAATTCAAAAAAAAGTGTTAAAATAACATTTTAAATAACCATGAGATTGAATTAATTAATGTGTTTTGGATATGATATTGTCCCTTACTTTCAGGTATGAGCTAGAATGGGAAATGTCTTTAGCTATTAAGTAACTTTCCTCATTAATTTTGTTTTTTGAGTAATATTGGCTTAAACTGAACTGTAAGTAGAGACTAGGCAGAAAATTTCCTGAGTGCAAGGGCTCTAAAATACACACTGAAATGTATAGCATGATTCATCATCTTTTCTTTCCTTAAACCCCTGTCTTCTGTCTTTTAACTTCTTCATTAAAACGGATCGTAAGGAATCCGATACCCAAACTAGGGGTCCTGTTGTATTAGACACATACTATCGTGTATGGATATTAGAACCACGCAACTTCCATCTCCGTCCATCTGGTCAACAAGTTGTAGTATGAGTCAACGTGTCTAGGTTGTTAGGCCAACATGATCTTGAAACCATGTATGAATGCATGAATGAATAAATAAGACAGAAAATTAATTTATAAATTATGTTTACTATTTTTGAAGACCAATTTCAATAGTCAATTTAATTGGATTGAGAAATGTCTGAGATTGGCAAAGGACATCTCTGCACATATATATGGAAGGGGGATCATGAGTACATTTCAAAAGAGGATTATCTGAGGCAGGCAAAACCATTCTGAATGTGGTGGCACCATTCCATTCTCAGTCTAAACTTAAACAAGTCACAAATCTCTTCTTTAAATAAGTAGCCTCCCGGGACATGTATTGTATTTATACCACACAGTCTCCAAGTGGCCTATCCTTAGTTTTAGCTGAGACTGCTGGTCAGGAATGTGCTAGTAAAGGATCCAAGAAGTACAGATATACAAGATATACCCCTCATTAAAAGGGGAAGAGAGAGTAATAGAGTATCTGGATAAATTGAAAGGGAAGAAGGAGAAACCCGGGTTACACAGTCACTCTCTTTTTAGATTTCCTGGTCATTATAAGTTGACCTCCTCTGCTAACACACTGATGCATCTGAAAGTGTAGACCAATAGCCTTCTTCTTGAGTTACTTTTCCTGATCATTTTTCTCAAAAATGAAACGTTTAACTATTACACCATGCATTGTTAAGCTTAATCTGTATACCTCCTAAAGACACTATTCTAGTTGTCTCATTAGGGTGGAATTACCACAGAATTGTACCTTCCTAACACATCAAGAATGCCTCTTACATTAACAACATTCCCTGATTTTATTTTTATATTTTTTTCTGCATAGGAAGAATCTGGTCATTCTTGTTTAGGATAACTGTTGTTAGGCTTCATTTAAGTACTTATGAGGGCAGAAATTTAAACTGTGTCTTGTGGAGAAAGAAAGCATGTTCTCCTGCTTGATTTTCCTCAAGAGATTCAGAAAGCACTTTTCTCCCCTTGTTTTCTATTCTAATTTGTAGAGATACAAATTTCATTAATATTTAAACCTAAATATTAAAAGAAACAAAGACTTTGATGCTGGGTGTCTCTTTGTAGAACTGTGCTTGCTGGGCCCTTTGTCAACATTGCTTCTTGATAAAACCATCAGTCCTGACCAGAAAGCTTTAACAGAAACTCACATGGGCTCCTGGGGGAGAGTGTCATGCAAACAGAAGGCAACAAGGGGGATAGAGGACAATACTTTGAATGAGAGAACACAAGCATACATTAGGCACATTCCTAGATATGTCAATAGGCAACTATGTCATCTTGGAGCACCATAGAATGTACTTAACACATGTACAATGTCACTTGGGGTTGTCATTTTCTAGAACCATATTTTAAGCATGGTCTGTCATTGATTGATTGGCATGGTAGTGCTTAGTAAATAGCTTAGGACCCCTTGGAACACAAGAGAAGATGGTGCGATGCCATCCACAGGTGAGGTAACAAGGATCCATTCCAAAGACAAGAAGGCCACAGAACAGGTAAAGTGAGCAGGCTGAAGGTGAAGTCTCAGCACTCAATACAAAGTGAATAAGTTCAGAACTGGGCATGGTGAAGATAAAGTAATTCCAGAACCTGGCAGGCATGGCCAGGAAGATTGAGAGTTTGAAGCCATCTAGAGCTACACAGCAAGTTCCAGCCCTGTCAGGACTGCCTCATGAGACTCTGTCAAAAAAAAAAAAGGCTAGTTTGGATGACTAAGTGTATAAACTGTAATTTTAAATATGATTCAATATTCTATTACAATTTAAAATTATAAATCTCCTCTGATGGTCTTTTCTAGTAGACATCACTGTTCTGTATGCAAGATAAGACAAGGAGTGGACAGAAGACGATTTTCCTGGGTGTTCTAGCAGGGAAACTGGCCATCTAACAATTCTAAGGTACTTAAAAAAAAAGAATGTACAAAATGTTTACGCATTAACTAGTGCAGGAAAAGAAGAAAATATTCTAGGAAGAAAATGTTCCAGTCATTCTCACAGGGATGTGTAAGAGTTGGTGCAGTCTCTCGGTGATGAGGGCATTCCTCGGGGCCTGATACTACTGTGCTTCAGAGAGCCTTCTTTGACCAAAAGTGAACCCAAATCAAGGTTCTTGTGTCCTAGTTACTGTGCAGATCCAACACTCGGCAGCGCCCGTGAATGATAGACCTTCAATATATTGGGTAAGTGACTATATAAATAAGATGTTTTTCTTATCTCTGAAGGCTAAAATTGTTCATTATTTCCACAGTATTAGGTCTGAGTTTTGGTTATATGTCTATCAAGTAGACAATGAGGCTTTGTCCTTCTTACCAAGATTTTTGAGTGTCCCAAAGGTGTGGTTAATGATAAAGGCACATTAGTTAGTATAATTTTCTATCCGTTTATCATATTTCCATCACAAATTAGACCTCCAGTACAGTATCTATGAATAAAACATGTTAATTTTAATTAATTAACATTCTAAAGTATTATACACTTTACAGAGAAACTTTGGAATATGAAAATATAGAACAATACAAAATCCATTTTAAAATGTGTATTGATTTAATTCGTCATTTTTCTGATACTTCTTTGATTTAGTCTTAAAGATTCATATAAATTAATTTATGAGCAAATGGTATAAGTGCAAACATATTCATATACATGAACAAAACCGACATAGACACACAAAGACAAACACATGTATAGAGATGCACAGAGAGACTTACACACAGAGAGAAACACACACAGACATACAGACACACTGGAAGTCATTTTGGACTTTAGAGTTTTCTAGTATCTTTTTTTTTCTGATGAAAATCTCTCTTTAGCAGCAAAAGATCTAATCAGACACTTATCAGAAATACTAGATTGTTTTATTAATACAAGTGACTATTTGTCTTTGTTCTTTTTCCCTCAGCAAAACAGGGAAATAATCTGTACCATTTGATTCAATGGTCTAAACGCAATCCTCACAATGATTTTTGTACTTTCATCTATAGTTTCCTCACCAGGTTAAAAGAGAGAGGAAAGAAGGAAAAGAAAGAAGGAAGGGAAGGAAGGAAGGGGAAAGAAGGAAGAAGGAAAAGAAAGAAGAGAGGAAGGTCTGATATGAGATGTGTCTAGTTTTGTTTCTGGTTGTCCTGATAAATTACCCCAACAAGCAACTTGGGGAGAAATGGTGTATTTGGCTCACTACTCCAGGTAACAATTCATCATTATGGAGAATTAAAGGCAGCAGGAACTGGAAGCAGTCAGTCACATTATTACATCTATACTCAAGAGCAGAGACAATGAATTAATACATTCGCTTCAGTGCTCAGCTCCTCTCCTTTTGAATTCATCACAAAGCCTATCCTATGAAATAGTGCTACTCGTTTAAGGTGTGTCTTTGACTATCAATTAACCTCATCACAAAAAGTCATCCCTCACTGACACTTCCTTCTTAGGTGATTCTGGATAATGTCGCTATGTTGATAATGAAAAGCCAACCATCACAAGGGACCTTCCATTTTCTCCTTTTATTGTGTTTTTGTTTGTTTTGGTTTTGTTTTTTGTTTGCTTGCTTGCTTGTTTTGATTTTGGTTTTTCAAGCCAGATTTTCTTTGTAAGTGCTGTGTATCCAGGAAGTTGCTCACTTTGTAGATCAGGCTGGCCACAAATTCAAAGGTCTGCGTCCCTCTGCGTCCTCAGTGCTGGGATTAAGGGTGTATGCCACAGCCACACAGCTTCTCCTGTTTTCTTAAACCAAGAATATATTTAAGCGTGATATAATAAGAATTTTAATGGATTCTTGGAATTTTCTGAACTGTTTGTTTTAAATTTGTATGTCCAACAGCTTCTGTTTATAATTCCACAAGACAGTGGGGCTAAGAAGACAGACAATGTTCAGTGAGTTAAAGTAAATGCAATGTTTAAAACTATAATTTCAATTTTTCAATGCCAATGGCATTACTGCTGGCTGATTTCACTCTTACTTTTTTGTGGGTTTGCCAGTGCTAAGCACTGTTTCCATCACGTAGTACGCATCCTATAAATGCTTGTTAAATAAATGAAAATGCAGACTGGATACAAAAGACATCATTGAAATTTTATATAGGTCAATTGCACTATAATTAGATTCTCAGACATGATATGCTGCAAAGACCAACAATGAGTGATATTAAGCAGCCTTATTATTTGGGACTGATGGCATATCTGCTATCCCTTTGATGACTCCCATGCCACAGCACTCGTGTTGCTGTTTAATAATGAAACGTTGCATTTTCTAGACAGTATGCCAGACACTAAGTATTTATTTAGTGAGGCTTAAAAATAACATCCAAGCAGCCTCACTAGATGAGCCTGCTGTCCAATGAAGACCAAATGAAATGTTGAGTTTTCTGGCTTAAATTATTAGCTCCAAGGGTACCCTATTTTTATGGTGTGTAAAGCATTTATCTGCCTATAAGTTCACTCATTGGTTTAAAAATACAAGGTTTATAGGAATAAAGTAAAATAAATAGGATAAATAGCTGTTTCTCATCTGTTGTCTTCTCTTTAAAATGTGATATTTAATTCTTCAGCCAGAATGAATGAAATATGTCTACTTGGGTGAGCAGAAAATTGTACCTAAGGTAAAATGCCAAATATGGTATTACCTGAGGAATGTATATAAGTATAACTATATCTATATCATCTATATCTGTATCACCTATATCATCTATCTCTGCTGGTATGTCTGTCTGTCTCTGTGTCTGTGTTTCTCCTTCTCTTCATTATCTTTTTTCCTCTCCTCTCTCCTTTTCCCATATTTTTCTATATTCATATTTGCATATATGCACGTAGCTAGTGTACTACTTGAGAGGGGTATCAATGGAATTTGCACCTCCTGCTTATCTACTGTGTGCTGAGTTTATCTCATAAAAGTCTTCACTCATATGAAATGATTAGACAAAATTTGGCAGATGGGGAAATCAGAGTTATGAAATGTGACTTATTTCTCTGTACATGCAGGGTATAGAAAGCAAGAGATGCAGACTTTAACTCCTCAGACATCTTAGCTTCTCTACTTTAGAATACTGTCATCAAGTCATATGGAAGCATTGTTCCATATATATATATATATATATATATGTGTGTGTGTGTTTGTATGTGTGCATATGTACATATGTGTATAAATGTGTACATATATACATGTATGTATGTGTATGATATATGTACTATAAACATATAACATATAATGTGTATATAATATATAATGTGTATAATATATATATATATATATATATATATATATATATATATATATCACATACATATCCACATGCATACATTTAACATATTTTGGGGGGGACCAAGGTATCCACAATGACTCTGGGTAACAGCATTTTGGGCAGTACTGTTTTACCTGAGGAATGTATAGAAAAAATATGTATGTGTGTGTGTGTGTGTGTGTGTGTGTGTGTGTGTATATATGTAGATACTTATATATGTTTTTATAAGTATATATGTATATAAGGATTTTTCAGATAAATGTGTACCTTACCAACTTATACATATATATGTACAAGTATAAGTATAATATATATGTAAATACTTGTACATATATATCTATAAGTATATATATACACACACACATATATACATATATACACACACATATGTGTATAATTATATTGTATATATATTTATATATGTTCCTCAGGTAAAATAGTACTATCTTGAGTACTGTCACCCATAGTCACACGGACACCTGCTCTGTTCATTATGCAGTTATATAGAAAGGAGAAATCCTGGTATAGCTGATACCATGGTAACATGGACTCAAAGACTTCAGTTTCCATTCTACTTGTAAACTTCAAAGAATACACCTTTTCTCTGTGGAATATTGAGGAATAAAGATGAAATTAAAAATTGACCTTTTCTCAAGATAGCTTGGCATCCTTCCCATCCAGAAAAACTGTATGATCTCCAATGATCTGTTTAGTTTACCGAGCTAAATTGCTTTCATCATAGGACAATCAATACAGGACAAATTCTACAAGCTGTATCTCCTGTAAGTTCATGTGTTTGAACCCTTAGTCCTTGGTGGCGCTGTATTGAGAGGCCATAAAACCTTGCGGAGGTTGGGCTAGGCTGGAGGAAGATGCCTTGGCAGGGGAGGTCTTTGGGCTTATCTCTATTTCCTATCTTGTTTCTGCCTCCTGGTTTGCAGAAATCTAAGCAGGTCCTCTTAACAACTTGCAAGGTACTGTGCTTTCCCTGCCGTGATAGACTATCTCCCTTCAAACTAAGAGCCCAAATAAAGCTCTCTTCCCTTGAGTTGCTCCTTTTCGGTCATTTAACCAATATAATGAAAAGGTTATCATCATACCATGTACATAGATAACAGTTCATAAAGCACATTTTCTCTGATGTCAGAGGACAGGGCTGTCCAATCAACAAATCTGAGCTTTTTCTAAAACATAAATTAGAAATAAAAGTTCAAATCAAATGGAAAATCAGTTTGCATTGCACGTGGACTACAGGAAGTCCCACTCTGTCCATGCCTATGTTTCAAAGTTTAATTAATATATACAAATGCTAATGCATACAAATGCAAGTGCCCAACTTCTTCCATCAAAGAGTTACCTCCTGTGTAGATGGCTCTTGATCAATTATGGCATGGTTTCACACCCTGAGAAGCCAAAGCAGCAAGATTTTTGTGGCAACTGATCATCTCACTCCCACAGTCAGGAAACATCAATGACTGCATGCATATCAATGTCCTATCTGAATTTTCTACAGTTCAGAATCCTCTGCTCAGGGAACGGCCTGGCCCACAACTAAGACGGATCTTCTCATATCAATTAACAGAATTCCTCACTGGCAAGCTCAGAGGCTCCTCTCCCAGGTCACTCTAGATTCTATCAAATTAACAATGAATACTAAACATCGTGCACCTTATACCTGGACACACTGCAGCACCAATTGAATGCTAAGGTATAAGAGTGTTTATGCTTCCTCTTTACCTAGTCCACCCTCTTAGTCTACAGATTTCCCAATGCGGAATTTTTCCTCATATTCCAAACAATCTCTGATAATTGTGAAAAAAGATTAAATGAATGGAGAGAGTTGGAAGGGAAGAGACACCACTCTATCTTCAGATGACATGTTGTAACTTTATTATTTTTCAAACCTTACTTTTAATGATGGTTCTTAATGTTTTAACCCCCCCCCCCCCTTAGCCCACTACCCACCAAAGAGAGTGGGAATGAAAAGATATAGGATAAGTGGACCTGTTTAGAAAGATTCTTTGGAGCAACTCCTGTCTGTCTTGTCTGGAAATTGGCAGTTCATAGTTCACAGATCAGTGGTGGCAGCTCAGTTCTACTCATAAACACTTCATGGCTACACAAACAGTCTGGTTCGGTAGAGTCAGGTTAGCAACAGTGGTGGCATGACCTAGCAGAGACAGCCAGACCTTAGCCTTGGCATTAGTCAGCAGGGATACCAGGAGAAGTTCTCTGCTGTACCTCTCCCAGGGAAGAGAAGATCAGTGATGTAAGACCCATGGGCATTGCACAGCTAGCTCTATAAGTTACCCTAGCTCAGCCCCCATCACTGTCCATCCAATCCTATTTATACCCTCCAAACACCATGGGTCCTCCAGAGCTCTTGCCTCAATGCTTGTCTTGCCTCAGCATGTGCATCTGTCTCAGCTCACATCACTCTGCCAATCAACCTGAGTCTATAGAAGCAGCGAGGCAGTGCAGCACACCACCAGAAGATTGTTGGTGCATCTCTCCCTATGGAGTCCCAGCAAATGCAGCTCAACTGCTCAGTGTAATACAGACCAATACATTTGTGTTGTTAGCAGAGAATCCTTCATCACGTGGCCTTTTATGTTTATGCGCTTGTTTTAGCAGAACATCCTCTCTCCTATGTCTGCTTTAGTGAAATTTTTCTTCATGAGTCTGCCTTAGTCTTTCACCTGTGACTACTTCAGCTATATATTCCTTCATGTCTTAGCTCCAGCAAAGCACCACTCAAAGAACCCTTGAGTTTCCACTTCACTGTGCCCTAAAGATGAATCTCTTTGAAATGAACTAATATACCTGTAACAGTGTCCCAGGCCTTCCTAGGCCCCCAGACCCTTAGCACAACTGACTTCATGATGGAAGTACCATTCAGGCTGTAAAGCTTAGCACATAGACAGCACTGTATTCCAAAACCTAAAACAAAAACCTAATCCATCAAAGTCCATAGTTCTGGGAAAGCCTCAAAATGTACTAACATTACATTTTAGCTTCTAAAGTTCCATTTCTGTCTAACTGTTCTTGTTAACTGAAGTATATCAACCCAGAAAATGGGTTTTGTGCTTAAAGATCACCCCAAGAAAGACTCAGGGCTATACTAGAACACTTAGTGTAGTCTCTGGCCAGCTAATAAAGACTTTCTATTGGCTTATCACATTTCTGAGCAATCCTTTCTGGTGAATACCCAACACAATGCCTAACCATAACTAATGCTGTCACATCAGATATGATATTCAGTGAATATTTCTCTCCTTTTCTCATGTGCTTCTCTGTCCTTCCTCTACTTCACCACAGTCTCTCTCACACACAAAGGACTTGTGTTTTCTTAAAGAAAAATCTAAATTCCCTAGGCATCTTGATATTAAGGCAATAAAAACTTAATGAAACAGGAATAATGATATAATGCATGTTTGGTTTGCTTTGCTTTTGTTTGCAAGTGCAGGACTGTGTTAAGCAGAGGGATTTTTTACAATGCTGAACAGCAAGGCTTTGCCTTTCTTGTGATTTCCAACTAGGGGGAGAAATTATGTGTATTTACCACATAGCACATCAGAGAGTACACAAAACAGAGGGGGTAGATATGCCAATATTAGAGGAACATATCATGATCACATGGTAGACTTCTTGGGGAACCTGTTTGAGGGCATATAGTTCTTTCCCAATTGGTAAAGGTCAGAGAAGAAATTGTAAACCAACATCCACAGAGACTGAGATCCAGTTGCAAAAAGAAAAGGCAACTAATGTAAAGAGTCTTTGGATCTTGGCTCTGATAATAGGAGACATACATATGAGATAGGAGAACATGAATAAAAGCCTATAATTAATGAGAAGAGAGACTGACTTTTCTCTAGACTCCCTTGATTAATAAGTATTGCTACCTCTTTTTATGTGAGGACAAATTGGTAATTTATGGCATCAACTGATATGCATAGAATTGACCACCTTTTTGGTGCATTGGCGCATTGGAGTGTGATTATGGTGTACATTCAAAACAGTCTAAATTATTTCTTTTGCATTGATAAAAATCCAAGTCAGAGCTCCCTCTGTGATCTTTTGTACTGGGATGTATAATAATTGACCTTTAAAGACCATTTCAGTTGAGCTTTAGAGTTCCAGAGTAGGCAGGGATAAGGAGATGAGCAGTGCATGGTGCCTTGTCTGTAGGTGTGCTACCTGCAGCCTCTAAACCTTGACTCATCTGAAATTTTCATTAATCTTCTGTTGTTTTTGTACAACTAGAGTACACAATAATAAATTGTTCATTCTATTTTCTTATTTAGCTCATCTAGCCTTTCCATCTGCCTCCGGAAGGCTTGGAATTATCTCAGACACTTTAGAAAGATGTAAGCAAGCAGAGTAAAGTAAAATGACTTGCTTAGAGGCACAATGAATTCTCTGGAAAATAAAAAACTGATATTGGGTGAAGTCCTTCCCCTTCAGGCTAATTCTCTATTGTGCCCCCACCCCCAGCAAATATCCCTGAATCTAATCACCTTTCATCCTTGTCTCGGCAACATCTCCTTATGTAAGCTCGGCATATTCAGAATCCCAACAAGAAAAAGGCCAGGGCATTTATAGTTGTGACCCACATGATTTAAAGCTAGCTGGGAGTCTGGCAAAACACAGCGGCATGCTGAAGTTATTTCCAGAACAGCGGGCATCTCTTCAAGCAAACCAGCTCAAAGATGTCAAACTTTCCAGCCTATGTTCTCCAGCACAGTTCTTTTAAGACTGAGCAAATGGTAGGGAAAAAAAATGAATCTTCTCATATATCCAAATTAATTAACCAGTAAGAATTTATTGCTTGCCACGAGTAGGGCTATAAAAGAGACTTCATCAGTAGCTTGGAATCTGGAGTTGAATTTTATGGGTTTGAGACCCAGTTTCATTATTTATTGGCAGGGAGACTTTTAGCAAGTTACTTAACATCCTCATGCTGTGCCTCAGTTTCCTCTTCAAGAAAATGTTGATAAAAATTAGACACACACCATGAAACTATCAATATAATTAATTTAGTTCATTCACAACAGGTGCTAGTCAGTCATGTGGCTCCTAGTAAGGGGTTATAAATACTAGCTCCTCTCATAGCTCTAGCACCTACTCCAACTCTCCAACATTGTCAATGTGAGCTAGGAACACAAGTGCTCAAGAATCTTGTGTTCAAATGAGAGATATCAAAGACATATAAGACAAAAGAAATCACATACTATGGAAAGCACACATACAAATGCATGGACTAAATATACAGTTATCATTGACACCTATGTAGAGAGATAAGGCTTCAAGGGACTGCAGGTGTTCATGGGTACACAAGTTGTCCATATGAAGGATTCAGCAAATGTTTATGATGTATTTGAGAGACTGTAGTCAAAATTTGACTCATTAATCTAAAATGTTTAATTATGGAAATATATTAGATACAGCCATGATATTTTAATGCATAATTATAGGAATGAAAACCCATTCTGAGTTCTTCTCATATGATTGTGTTTGGATAAAGGTTTGTAAGACTCTCTTCTGGGAATGAGATTATAGATAGGAGATAGGATATGCTTGATGGCATTCCAATTCTTCTAACATATTTTATTTGTTACTTCAAATGATTGAAATTATGTAAAAATAAGAGCAAACATCAGGTATGACTGGAATTGAGGAATACTTTCATTCCTAGTCCTTAGTGTAATGATATGAAAACTGTGAGTATTAGGTAAATTTAGGGACAGTGAAGAAATGAATTTTTCTGAAGGAATGAGTCAAATGATCCATCATTGTAAAATGTCTTCATTCAAAATATCAAGCAAACAGTAGTTGCAAAAGAAATAAAGATCGGCTTGAATGGAGAATAAGGAAAAAATATCACCCCGGATTTGTATTATGAAAGTGTCTACAAAAGTTAACAGTCTCCTGTTTGCAGAAAGACACAGAAAGTTATCTTGGGGGCAGAGTATCACTGGGAAAGGGGGAGCCAACATTTTCTAAGTGGGAAGGAAGAAGATGATAGCTAAGGTGTTCTAACAAGATGCTTGCTAATGGCAGGTCAAGAGCTTAGATAGAAATGACAAATGGGGAGGACCTTGATCATGTCTGAAAGGAGAGTTTCTCCTCAAAATAGATTAGCAGGAGCTTTTACTAAAAGATGCCCAAGCCTGGTTGAGAAATAGAGTCAGAGGAGTCTATCCAATTTGGTTGAAAGTGGAATAATTATTAGGGCCATTTCTATGGAAAGTGTTTGATAGTTTATCTGTACAATGCCATGTTCTACTGTAATGAAACTCTATATCCTTATGCTTTATCATCACAGCCTGAGCATGTCAAGAAAGGATATATCTAAAAAGCTAAATCATGCAACTAGCATGCTAGGGAGCTTGAGAATAAACCTATAGCCCACATCTTTTGTCCCCACTAGGTTAAGAGTAGGACGAAAAAGGACACCGTGATACTTATAATAGTCAATTTCCACAACGTAAACGCTTGTAAACATGGACGGAATAATACTAAAAGGATTGTGCTGATCAAGAAACTATAAAACTCATTTCTCTAAAAAGTCACTATAGAAAAGAATAAAGTCCTAATAAACCAAGTAAGTAAGTATTTTTATATGACAATACTGACTCTTTGCTCACTCTCATGTCAAGAATTAAGCGCTGAAGAATCATTCCTGGCCAGGGCTGGTGGAATCAAGGCACAACACTGGAAACACTCCAAAACTGAGCACAGTGTTTAAAACCATGCAGAAGGCTTGACTGTTAAAGGCTAGTGTACTGGCTAGTTTTGTGTCAACTTGACACAGCTGGAGTTATCACAGAGAAAGGAGCTTCAGTTGAGGAAATGCCTCCATGAGATGCAACTGTAAGGCATTTTCTCAATTAGTGATCAAGGGGGAAAGGCCTCTGTGGGTGGGACCATCTCTGGGCTGGTATTCTTGGGTTCTATAAGAGAGCAGGCTGAGCAAGCCAGGGGAAGCAAGCCAGTAAAGAACATCCCTCCATGGCCTCTGCATCAGCTCCTGCTTCCTGACCTGCTTGAGTTCCAGTCCTGACTTCCTTTGGTGATGAACAGCAGTATGGAAGTGTAAGCTGAATAAACCCTTTCTTCCCCAACTTGCTTCTTGGTTATGATGTTTGTGCAGGAATAGAAACCCTGACTAAGACAGCTAGTTTCACAGCCAAAAATAAAAGCATGGGGCTATGGACAGAGTCAGGTTCATACTGGGACAAAGATACAGGTACAGAGAGCTTTCAGCTTGATCTTCTGTTTCCAAGGACAGACATCTGTGTTTTTTAGATAATTAGGAAGGGTTTCATCATTTGCAGTATATTGTGCCTAAAGCAGTTCCTTCACACATAGGAGAAACTGCTTAGAGAGCAGTAAGGTTAGGTATATATACTCTCTATTCTGAGAGAGTCATGGCTTTCCATTTGGGGATTAATGAAGTCTTCTTATCTCACCATTTCTGCTTTCCTATGTGGCCTCCAACCCCAAAAAATCTGTCTAGGCAGAAATAGAATTACTATGAATAGACCAGTTGCATCTCCCTGAAAACACAACACCCAAAACCAATCGCTGAGGAGACACTAGGGACCGTCTCCTCCACTTTACATCCAAGTCCACAGTGAACCAGACTCCAGATAGTTCAAGAGAACTTAGCTGAAATAAGAACAAGTCAGATTTCTGCCAGTAATCACCCACAGTGCCAGCCTCTGACATGTGAATTTGCCCCAAAGATTCCAGGCAACCCCTCTCCCCTCACTTGTGTGCCCTCGGGAGGTGATACTCCACAAACTGAATGTAACTTCTGTGCATATACCCAAATTCCAAGAATTCTTGATGTGTCTTCTCTGTGTATATAGAAAATGCTTTTTGCTTTAGGAAAGGAAGTTGGGGAACCTACTGATTTTAAAGACAGGCTCTACTCACAATAGCACTGATTTTGAACTTTTGCAGAGTGGGGAAAATAAGTTTAGAGTCTTAAAATGGGGCTCCGTGATGGCCGTTCACTGTGAAAAATTGTGTCTGATGATTATCAAGTGTGTGATTTCACTGCACTAAAAGCCTTCCGAATCGGGTCCATTTCTGAATAAAGATTGCAAGACTTCTCTTAAACATCTCTGCTCGGCTGGAGATGGAATCCTCAAGTACCCTTTCTGGTCTTTTTAGATTCCTTATTGCATTTGGTTCTCAAATGCCATTTCTTTCATGAAAGCCCAGGACTTAAAGGGTAGCAAATATAGCCCCAGGTTTCTGCCATGAAAATGCAAGCAGGGGTACAGGTTTCTACGGTGAGAGCTTCAGCATCCTTTCTCCATGAAGGCTGGGTCCTACTGGGATACTAATGAGAAGGTAACACCGGCTATGAAAGGGAAAAGGTGGCAAAGAATAGGGTCAGTGAAGAAATGAAAAGACACAGGTAGTTTTGAGATTTCTGCGCAATTGGAAAGCAAAGCTTCCCTGCACCGATCTTTTATTCTATTCAATCCCTTGGTCTTATTTGTATGTGGATAAGCTGACAGCAGCGGGCTTTACTGGAGCCAGAAAGTGGTGGCGCGAACACAAGAAATCAGGTGTCTATAATGATGAGCTTATAGCTAGAGCAGTCCCTCGAGTCAAGAAAAGGAAACACCGCTGACCACAAGGGTTTATTCAGCAGTACAGCAATGCATTTATAAAAGTCAAGTCTGGACTTGTCGCAGTCCAGATTTACATTGTTGAAGCTAAGCTCCTGCGAGTTCGGGAAGATAGTAGTGGTTATCAGCAAACTGTAGCCAAAAGAATTTGCACACTGATTCATTTCTAATAAGAAAAAACAAATAAACAAAAAAACACTTCCTGGAGTTGACTAAAGACAGCATAGTTCTTTACTAAAATCATATGGATGTTGATGAAGATGATATCAGCTGGGCAGGACAGCCGGTATCAGTTCTGAATTGGACTAAAGTCAAGACGAGAATTCAGAAACGTGTTTGAAAAAGCATAATGAAACCATTATATTCTACTCCAGCTTTAGAACCTAGAAAGAAAGAAACAAAGAATAAATAAATTTACTTCAAGGAACAGCCAAAGTTGGAAGTGAAGCCTGTTGGAGTCCTAATGGCCAGGTACTCTTGGAATCACTCCTGAGGAGATGTAATCCAAGCCAGAACAAGATCTAAAAACTTTTGGCAAAGCTGGGCAAATGGTATCAGGGAGTACTTTCTGGAAACATCAAGTTGCCATTTGTACATAATCAATTGAAGGAAGAGGATGTCATTGCTCTCAGTAGTGGGAGGCCAAGAGGTGAAGAATGCTAGTCAGCCGTGCGATGCTGGCATATCAAAAGTATAAAAATATAAACTATAAAAACATTTTAAAAATATAAAAAATAAAAATGTTATTAGAATGGAGTCCAAAGTACAAACTAAAAATGGATTGTAAGGGCAAAGGATGTGGCTCAGTTGACAAAGTGCCTGCTGTATAAGGTGCGGAGTTTGGTCCTGGGAACCCCCATAAAGATCACATCTGGTAGTATACGCTTACAACCCTAGTACTGATGAGGTGGAGCCCTGTATGTTTTTAGAGTTTGCTGGCTGGCAAAGCAAGCTGAACTATTGGGAGCCAGGCTACTGTGCAAACCTGTCTCTGCAAACAACGTCAACTATTCCTGAGTAATAAAACCTGAGGTTGATCTCTGGCTTCCAAATGCAAGAACACACAGATATATCTGTGTAAGCCCAAGAATGCAAAGACATGCACGCAAGCACGAAGAAATGGTGTTTTGAGGAAAATCAAGGCCCCCAGAAATATAGCAGGCCCAAAATTCCCTAGTCTCAAGCTTGAATTCCAGCACTAAGCTTGTCTGAGAAAAGAAAGCAAGAAAGAAGAAAGCAAGATGTGTATGATATCTCAGAAAATTCTCAGACTCTTCCTTGCTTAAAAACACAGGAGAAAAGTTAAAGGAAGTGTTTGGGGACTTAATAGGGATGAGAGTTATTTTTGCACGTTGACTTTTAAATGCCTGAGAAACTATAAGATGGCACTTTGTAAGGACACATTCAGCAAGAACTTCCGTGAGCTAAAGTATTATGAATGCTAAAGGATCACATGTCTTCAAACCCCAAACCATCATGGTGCATGAGGATGATGCAGAAAGTGTGGGTCTTGAGTGGTTTTGAAGAGTGTATGCAGATTAATTCAAGGTGGAATCAATAAGGGTTTCTTGACTGATTTCTGCTAAGATACATTGGAAAAGTTGTGTTCTGCAGGAAGAACTACCAAGAAGGCTTGGGAATTGTTTCTCTAAATAGTCAAATGACACAAAACAATTACAATGCCATAATTATTGTCTTATTATTTATACAAAGGAATAACTTAAACATAAGCTTATTATTTCAGTTAAAACAGTTTTAAAAATGTGTGCTTTCTTTCTCTCTCTCTCTCTCTCTCTCTCTCTCTCTCTCTCTCTCTCCCTCTGTGTGTGTGTCTGTCTGTCTGTCTGAATAAGATCTGAAGAGGCCAGAAGAGAGTGTCAGATCCTGAATCTGTAGATGGAAGCAGTTGTGAGCTGTCCAGTGGTCCTTTAGAAGAACAATGTGTGGCCTTGACCACTGAGCTGTCTCTTCTATCCCACACCCCCTTTTTAATCTTTTGAGGTACAGACTCATGTAGCCCTTTCTGGGCTTGACCTTGCTGTGTAGCTGAGGTCACCTTAAGCTTCTGAACCTGTCCACTGCCACCTTACCAGTTCTAAGATTACAGACATGTTTCACCACACCCACTTTTTATGTTATGACGATGAAACCCAGGGCTTTGTAAGTGCTAGGTGCTAGGCAAACATTCTACCAACTGAACTACATTCCTATTAGACAAAAGAAGATTAAACTAAATAACATTAAATTTTTTTAGAAAGCTTAAAATAAAAGAACCAAATGTGGTACATTTACACAATAGAGTACTACTGAGCTATTAAAAACAATGAATTTATGAAATGCTTGGGCAAATGGATGTATCTGGAGGGTATCATCCTTAGTGAGGTAACCCAATCACAAAAGAAGTCACTAGCTATGCACTCACTGATAAGCAGATATTAAAACAGAATCTTAGAATACCCAAGATACAATTTGCAAAACACAGAATATCAAGAAGAAGGAAGACCAGCGTGTAGATACTTCATTCCTCCTTATAATAGGGAACAAAATATCCATGAAAGGAGTTACAGAGACAAAGTTTGGAGCTCAGATGAAAGGATGGACTATCCAGAGACTACCCCACCTGGGGATCCATCCCATAATCAGCCAACAAACCCAGACACTATTGCATATGCCAGCAAGATTTTGCTAAGGGACCCTGATATAACTGTCTCATATGAGGCTATGCCAGTGCCTGGCAAATACAGAAGTAGATGCTCACAGTCATCTATAGGATGGAACACAGGGCCCCCAATGGAGGAGCTAGGGAAAGTACCCCAGGAGCTAAAGGGGTCTGCAAACCTAAAAGAGGAACAACACTATGAACTAACTAGAACCCCCAGAGCACATGACTCTAGCTGCATATGTAGCAGAAGATGGCCTAGTCGGCCATCATTGGGAAGAGAGGCCCCTTGGTATTGCAAACTTTATATGTCCCAATATAGGGGAACACAAGGGCCAAGAAGCGGGAGTGGGTGGGTAGGGGATCAGGGCAGGGGGGTGGTATAGGGGACTTTCAGGATAGCATTTGAAATGTAAATTAAGAAAATATCTACTAAAAGAAATAAAAGTAAAAATAAAAGAACCAATAAATGTTCCTCTATGTTCCATAAAATTTTCCTAAAATATACAGTTATCATTTTTTTTTCTTGTATCTTTTCTTTTTTCTTTTTTTTTCCCTCTTTATTAGATATTTTCTTCATTTACATTTCACATGTTATCCAGAAATTTTCCCTTACCCTCCCGCATCCCCGCCCTGCTCCCCTACCCACCCCCTCCCACGTAATGGCCCTGGCGTTCCCCTGTACTGGGGCATATAGAGTCTGTATGACCAAGGGGCCTCTCCTCCCAACGATGGCC